>SZWC01001005.1:192291-202899 GCA_023375785.1 Penium margaritaceum
CAGCCACACGGCTTCCTTTGCTGCTTCACTCAGGGCGATGTACTCTGCTTCGGTGGAGGAGAGGGCGACGCACTCTTGCTTCTTGCTCCTCCAACTGATTGCACCTCCCCCGAGCACAAACACGAACCCACTGGTCGACCTCCTTGTGTCCAGGCCACCTCCCCAATCTGCGTCACTGTAGCCGATGAGGATGGGGCTGTTGTTGCCGTTGAAGGTGAGGCAAAGGCTGCTGCTGCTGTCGAGGTAGCGCAGCATGCGCTTGACCGCCTCCCAATGCGGCACGCCCGGATTCGTGCAAAACTTGCTTAACACTCCCACTGCTTGGCTGATGTCGAGGCGCGTGCCGACTGCTGCATACATGAGGCTTCTAACTGCTACTTGGTACGGCACTGCTTCCATGCGGCTGCTCTCTTGCATGCTGCGGGGAGTCTGCGTCATGCTCAGCTTCGCTCCCACTTCCAGTGGTGTTGTTGCTTTGCGCGCTCCTGCCATGTTGAAGCGCTTGACGATGTTGCTCACGTACGTGCTCTGCGACAACTCCAAAGTCTGCTGCTGCCGGTCGCGCTTGACCCAAAGGCCAAGGTAGTAACTGAGCTCTCCCATGTCTTTCATGTCAAGCCTGGCAGCAAGGGACTGCTTCACATCGTCCAAAAGAGACTTGGAGTCAGATGCAATGAGCAGATCATTAACATAGAGCAAGATGATGACCTGGCTTGCGTCTTGAGTGCGCCCATTGACTGCATGATCAGCTTCACTACGTACAAAGCCAAGGCCAGCCAGCTGCTCATCCATCTTGTGGTACCATGCTCGTGGTGCTTGCTTCAGGCCGTAGAGGGCCTTCACAAGCTTGCATACCAAATCCGCCTTTCCCTCCACCACATACCCATGTTGACTTCTCCAAGTCGAAGTCGACTTGGAGTCGCCAAGTCGAAAGTCGGAAGTCGGCCCCTAGCCACCCAAGTCGACTTGGGCTGATCAAAGTCGGTTTTTTAGGGGCACTAAAACACGTGTACAATGGGTTTTACAAGTCATTACTGCATTATGCATGTTCTAATCACGAACTTATTGGTGCATTTTTTTATACATTTTTTCATCACCCACTGTACTACACATTCCACCATGACTTCAAAGGCACCACTGGTGGGCACACTTGACGTCTTACCCAACTCCTAGGGGTATCCGGGACATTTTCCTATTTCCTAATTTCCGGAGCCGAAACCCGCCGGGAGGTCCGGCTCAACCCCGATGGCTCGCGGCAGGGAGGAAGTGGAATAGTGAGTGAGCGATCGGACGAGAGGGCACCAGCGTGGCGACGAGCGATTGGTGCTTAGCTGTCAGCGAAGCATCCACCTTCCGCCCTCCCCCCCAAACCCCCCCTGCATTGCGGCACGCGAGTGAGCGAGGGCGCAAGAGGGTACTGACGTGGTGTGGACCGATGGGTGCTTGGCTGTTAGCCGAGCATCCATCAATGCCACGTAAGCGTGGTGTGGTGCGATGCCTGCTTTGCGTGGATGGGTGCTCGGCTGTCAGCCGAGCATCCACCCCCACTTTGCACGAGATTTCGTTCACCAATGAGGTGAAGCCGCGAGGACCAGCCGTCCAGCGAGGCAAGGTCGACCTGCCTCAAGGCTTCGCTAGGCCGAACAGGTTTTGAGCTCACCCCCCTGAAAACAAATATCCCGGTTCTTTGTTTCCCCTACCCCAAACAAATAAAGGAGTGTAAACTGTCCCCGGTTGCTAAGAGGGGGTCAAGTCAAGTCGACGTCCAAGTCGACTTGGACCGACTTGGCGACTCCGACTTGACCCCCGCAAGTCGGAAGTCGAAGTCAACATGGCCACATACCCCTCCGGCTGCTCCATGTACACATCCTCCTCGAGGTCACCATTCAGAAATGTACAAGTCACATCCATTTGGTGCACCTCCCAGTCCATAGCAGCAGCAAGAGCGAGGATCACTCGGATGGATGGGAACTTTGCGACAGGTGCAAATGTCTCATTGTAATCCACACCCTCAGTCTGTGCATACCCCTTTGCAACCAGCCGTGCTTTGTACCTGAGCACCTTACCATCCGCACCACGCTTGCGCCTGAAGATCCACCGGCATCCGATCACCCGGCTGCCGCGTGGAGCCTCCTCGAGAGTCCAGGTGCCGTTCTTCATGAGCGCAGCATACTCCTCGTCTGCTGCGGCACGCCAATCTGCCGCCTCGGTGCTGCGCATGGCTTCAGCGAATGTGGCTGGGTCATCGGTGACTGTGAGGAAGAGAAGCTCGAGGTCAGACGACTCCGTTGGTGGTGGAACGGTGCACAGGTTCACCAGCTCCTCCAGTGGCCTGTGTTTGTTTGCAAGGCGCTCGGATCGCCTCAGCGGCTCCCCACTGTCGTTTGCATCTTTGTTGAGGCGTGCAGACCGTCGTGGCAGCTGCTGTGTGTTGCTTTGCTGCTCCTCCTCATCACATTCCACTGCCGGCTCCTCCTCCTTCTCAGCTCCCTCCACCTCCTTGTTGTTGCCGCTGTCACCGCCATCTTCTGTACCGCCCTCTTCTGCTACTGGTACTTCTCCCACTTCAGGTACAAGTGCAGGAGCAAGCGGAACTGCGGACATAGGGCTCCAATTCCAGCCCTTCACTTCCTCTTGAAAGACCACGTCACGGCTGCGGATGATCTTGCGTGCGGCGAGGTTGTAGAGGCGGTATCCCATTGTGTCGTAGCCGAGGAAGGCAGCCTTCACCGACTTTGCGTCTAGCTTGTTACGGCTGCCGGCAGGCACGTGCACGAATGCGCCACACCCAAAGACTTTCAGGTGTGTCACTGTTGGCTTGCGTCCCGTCCATGCCTCCTCCGGTGTCATCAGCGGCACGGCGCGCGTAGGGCTCCGGTTTTTCAGGTACACGGCGGTATTGACCGCTTCCGCCCAAAAGGTTGGCGGGAGCCCCGCATCTTGGAGCATGCTGCGAACACGCTCCATGAGTGTGCGGTTCGCGCGTTCAGCCACGCCATTCAGCTGCGGTGTTTCAGGTGGGGTGACCTCGTGCTTGATCCCGCGATGCTTGAGGAAGGTGCGGAAGTCGTTGGATAGGTACTCTCCTCCACCATCGGTGCGAAGCACCTTCAACCGCCTGCCACTCTCATTCTGTGCAGCAGCAATCCACACCTTGAAAGCATCAAAGCACTCATCCTTTCCAGCCAGGAACGACACCCACGTCTTCCTCGACTTGTCATCAATGAACGTGAGAAAGTACAACTTGCCGGACAAGGATTGTGATGGCATGGGACTGCACAAATCAGAGTGAACGAGTGAGAGAAGCTCAGTCACACCCTTCCCTTCCCCCGTAAAAGGAGAGCGGGCTTGCTTCCCTTCAATGCAGCTCTCACAAGCCGATGCACCAGGCTGCTTCACCCCCTTGAGCTCCAGGCCGCGGACCATCTGCTGCATGGAGATGATGGCGCCAAAGCCAAGGTGACCGAGCCGGCGGTGCCACAGGCCGATGTCGTGTTTTCCCTCTCTCGCCGCCAACGCTGAGTCTGCTTCCTTCTCCGATGCCACGTAGAGGCGGTAAAGACCGTCCTCCTTGTCCGCTTTTGCAAGCACACGCCCCGCACTTGCAGAGATGGTGCAGCCACCATTCTCAAAGTGAACCTTCATGCCTTCGGAGATGAGAGATGAGACAGAGAGGAGGTTAGCTGCCAGCCCCGGAACATGGACCACCCCCTTCACACGACGTTCAACGTGCTTGCCCTCAACGGAAGCACAAAACACAATCTCACCCTCCCCAACCGCCATTTGCACATGGTTGTCCCCCATGTACACCCGACAAGGCTCAATGACGGTGTAGACAACGAACCACTCCCGGCGACAAGTCGTGCCGCGTGGCTCCCAAGTCGATGATCCAGAACAGGGCGGTGTTGTCGGAGACGTGCAGGACCCGGATGGTTGTCACGAATCCACTCTCCCAATTTGCAGCATTCACAGATGCGTCGGACTGTTTTCCAGCTCCCACTCCAGCCGCAAGGTCCGCCTTCTTCTTCCGGCATTCGCGCGCCCAATGGCCCGGCTTCTTGCAATAGTGGCAGTTCCCCTTCTTCTTTCCTCCTTCGCCGTTGGTCCTGGTTGATGTAGCACCGCCCCCATGACCAAAGTTGGTGATGAGAGCGACGTCCAGTCCGCTTCCGCCCTCCTCTCCCTTGCGTCGCTCCTCCTCAAACAGCAAGCTCTCCTCCACATCGTTGAGAGAGAGGTTGTCGCTACGCTGGTCCAGGGCAACAATGAGAGGAGTGTAGCTGCTAGGAATGCCAGAGAGGATGGTTAGCATGAGCACACGCTCCTTGACAGGGTCCTCAATTGCAGCAAGCTGGTCAGAGAGAGACTTCACCATGTTGATGTAGTCAATCATGGATCCGGACTCATCCATCTTCACAGTGTGAAAGCGACGACGCAGCTGCATATTCATGAGGATTGACTTGGAAGCATAAGTGGACTCAAGCTTTTTCCAAACCTCCTTTGGCGTGAGGATGCCATGGACGAGGAGTTGCTGCCGTTCGGCGAGGTGGAGGTAGATGGTTGCGAGGGCGCGGTCACGCTTCTCGCGGTAGGTACGGGCCTCAACAGGGGAGAGGGAGCTTTCTGCTGGTTCCTGCTCCTTCTCATCCACCTGGATCCAGAGACCCTTCTCCATCAGCACCATCTTCATATTGTTGCTCCAGTTGAAGAAGTTCTTGCCTTCGAACTTGGCGATGTTGACGCGGGCCACCACAGAAGCGGATGTCGCCATGGTAATGCAACGTTCAGCCCACAAACGGCTCTCTCACACAACAGGGTGCAAGGAGTGTCTCAAGGATGAGACAAAGCCTTGTTCTAGCTCTGATACCACTGATAGAAACTGGGGCAGCCCTCAGGGAGGTGATCAGGCTCACTAAGAGCCGCCTAGGCAGGACCAACTGTTTGTGAGAGGGGGTTGCAGGTTGCACAGACAGAAATTACGGAAGCGAATGTAGGTTTGCAGAGAACGCGAATGTCTGAATCGACTCTTGAGTGAGAAATTAAACCATAACAGCTTTCTAACAAGCCCTTATATGCCTCATTTGGCTAAGGGAGCACTGAGATCCACTCTGTCAAAGCCCACCCTCTAGCACACTCCTAGCCTAGCGGGATGAGCGGCAGTCACCCTTGTCACAAAAGAAAATTATGTCTCGCATGGCCTGCATGGCTAATAATCGTGGACTGGTCCTTCCTTGAAGTCTCTTGGACGTGCTCCAGCCGTCTTTTCTCCTTGAAGGCCGCTCTCAGCCGTCCTGGCCAATAATCCTGCCGCCTTTTGAGCTCAAAGTGCTCATGTCGTCACTTGAACCCGACTCATAATGTCCAAACTTTGGAAATCCATATCTCACTCAAACGGACTCCGAATTGAGTTCCGTAAAGTGCGTTATAACCTGTGAAACATCCTCTATGCAACTTGTCATGCCAGATGATTTTTATCGAGCAACCTATTTTTGTCACTTTCTGGCACTCATATCCATAAAAAAAAAACGAATGTACTCGTGTATCCGGAACAATAACGTACATTAGTGTACATTTCTTTTTTCCACACGATACACTCCCCGCTACAGTCACCCAATACACACTCCAAAATATAGGGGGGGGGGGAGACTAACGGCTGACGCAGGTGAAAATAATACTAGCTTGGATAGTAATTTCCCATGAAGACCAGGAAGACATGAACAACGACACATATCTTTGCAAGTCTATAGTATAACATAATATAACAATGCAATACCATAATTCAATGAGGAAAATTTTCTAACAGTGTACTGAAGCGCTTTTTCAACAACGGATTTTTAAAAACTATATTCAATAAGAACATAGTATATACACTGATATGAAATTGGAAAAACAAGGACTAAAACACAAGAGATTTTCCTACAAGGTACTCTAATGTATGTACTTAATACACGAGTGAATGAGTGCATAAAAAGACCATGATGAAAAATACCTTTCCTTGTGCAGTTGTGTTGTGTTACATTTTTGCAATACAAAGTCATCACAACCCTGGTTCTGTTTTGAATATGTGGTTCCAGAATGTTGTGAGCACGTGCTGGAAGCGCGTTACCCACACGATCAGTTATCTATCCTCGGATATCGAGCTGCACCTGATGCTTGAAATATATCCCTGCGCTGGAAGGCTGCCAGTACAGAGTGCCTGCCTTGGAGTATGAGCCGCTTAGCCAGGAAAATGGCTCAGGGTCAAGACGTCTCTTTTCATACACCCATTGTTGATCTCATTTTGGCTGGATCTTTTTTTTCTGTTGGAAGACTGAACCAAGACACACAATTGCTCCTTTCCCTGCTTAGGAAACCCATGCCTGCCAGCACAAGTTGCGAGGTTTCCGATCTGATCATGGTGGTGAACTAATTGGCCTTTCTGTCGTCAAAACACTTCAGCAGCTGCATTATTTAATCATAGAATTTCACCTTGGTGACTGGGATTCACGCTCCGCTTGTTGAGTTAAGCATGCCTTGAGTGTTTTACTATGAGGCCCTTTATGTCATCAACTGGGTAGGAAACCTGGCCCCCATCATCCCATATGAGCGTTGGTACAGTTGCTGCGCTAGTTTGTGTCTCCCTTCAGTCTGGAAAGACATTGTTCATTGGAATTCCCTTCAGTCTGGAAAGACATTGTTCATTGCAATTCCTCTCCTCCTCCAGCCTCTTGTTCTTAGGAAAACTACTGGGTAGGTTAGACTTTAAGCAGCTCCTTCTGTTGACTTCCATCTCCCGTAGTCCTTGCATCCGCATGAGGGTCTACATCTGCATCTGCATTCCTTTCTACATACATTTATTTTCTTTAATCTTCTGTATTATCTCCATGATCTCTTGTGTCATCTTCTGTGGCCGTAGCTTCATCCTTGCTTATGTCAGCACTTGCATTGAAACAAGAATCTGCGTGTACAAAAGAACCCGCATCATAATTATGTTATTACCTGTTGCTACATGTGTATCATCAACTGCAAATTCACATGTATCGTTGCAAGACGCATCTGCATCACAGGTTGCATCCATCTCGATGCTTTTTGCAGCAGAACCAATCTCACCTCAAACCTCCATTGCCCCCTCTCCATTTCAGTCAGGCCCCTGGCGGCTGCCTTTTGCCCCTGCGTGCAGCCTATAATCTGTTTCCACATTTCACCTTGTTTACGTTCTTCCATCAATGTCCACACTGTCTCAATGTCCCTCTTTTGGGGCAGATGCTCATGCTCATGTGAAACCCCCTCTTGCCAACTGGTATTGATGCAATTGGGCTGGCGGCCACTGTGGTCCATCCCAAGAATGCTATTGGCTAGTAGTCGGTCCAGGATGTGTTCTATCACACTTTTTTGGGCTGCTCAGTCTAGTCAAGTTGCTCATAGCACCTCAGCAGCCACTGCACTTGCTGCATGTGGTTCCACCGTGCTTTTGGATGAGCCGGCATTGTGTACCTAACCTCCTTTGCTCCGGGTGCAGCTCTCAGACACATCCATGTCCAATGAACAAGATGCTATCAGAGAGCCGGGTGTTCATGAGAGGTAATCGTCGTCACCAGGTCATAAGACCATTGAAGTCTGTTGAGTATGCTGCATAAAAGCTAAAGCCACGTGTCTTTGTTGATTTTATTGAGCTTTGCTTCATGCAGAAGGGATTTGTGTAAGTGCATGGAATGGGTTTTCATGCTGATTTCTGCCTTGTGGAGAAGCAAAACACTATCAGACGCTCTTCACTCAAGTGTCTCATTATGATTGTGAAATGCACCCACTGGATGCGAAGAAATCTTTTTTTTTTCCACGGCCGGCTCAATGCGAAGGTGCAGCCTCCTGGCTTTGAGTATGGCTCAACCAGCTCTTGCGCCATCACAAGGTCTTGTATGGACTAGATAAGCCCATGCACTAGCGGCACCTTAAAATCTCTGCCACCCTTTAGCATGTTGGATGTTGCCCCAATCCACTCGACCGAATGTTGTGATCAATCAACACATTTCTCTGGCATCTTTCATTACTTGGACAATCTCCTGATCATCATACTGTATCTCAGGCCATCCAGGCTATTAAGGCAGTCCTCCAATCGGCAGGTACGATGAAGGCTCTCTGTCGTCCCCACATGTTTTTGTGTTTTGTTATAGGGGGTGAATGTACAGCTGCCTGCTTCCAGAACTCCCTGCTTGCGCACGGAGTGCTGGACATGCATCAGCTAGGGTATGTCTGCACGGGGGGGGCTGTTCCCCACGTCTGTGGCGCCTCCTAGACACAGGATCATGAAGACAGCCATACTTCCAGGTCATTGGATGTCGGATGTTACTTACCAGCCGCCGCTTGCACGGATGTGTTTGCCCTCATCTTCCTCTTGCATGTCTTCCAGCACACCCGTTGCAGCCATCTTGAGGCCACGCTGCACTCCATTTGTCACCGCATGTCCACTTCCCATGTAGGCTAAAGTTGTTGCGCACAATCTTCACCGTGGGTTTCAGGTACGTGCCTAGGATCGCCATGCACACATCCATGGGGTGAAGGGGGGGTATACCTTTACTCATCATCAGCGGCATTGTTGGTATACTGGAAGAGTGGTACACAGGGTTGTGTCAAGCGTAGCTCGACAAAGGCAACATACGTTTTTTTTTTGGTTGTTGGTTAAGTTGATAGCATCGGAATGTGTTGTCTCAAGCAGAGGTCACACCAGTTCATCCATTATATGACACTTCGCTGTGACGTTGAAAAGGGCACGCCACATCATTGAGCAGGATAGGATGCATCACTCTTGCACAAAGGACTTCATGAAAGCTTGACGTTGCCATCCCTTGACATGTCCCAGTGTCGTCTCCCACGTTCTATCTCTCACAACGTCCTCTCACACACACACACACAGTGAATGTTGTGTGAAGGGTCCACACATCCTGCATGCCTTCCACCCACCTTGCAGCCTTGTTTTTGCTGAGGCGAATAACCTTGACATTACTCACCTGCCACTCTTTGGTTGATCCACATTTTCAGCTGGGTCGCGCATCTCCCACCTAACCCACATAGTCTATCGGCACTTTTGACCACTGGAGCTTTTTATCATTGCATCAGGGATGTTACGCCTTACGGTGGCCTTCGGAACTTCTGTCATGGCATGCTCTCCTCCAAAAAGATTCAGAAAATAAAGCCGTATGATTTCACCTGTTATCCATGCACAACCCATCATACTCCATTTCCCCAAAGCATACAAATCATTTCCTAGTAGTTGTTTAAAGCAGTACCTTGCCAGCTCCTTACCAAATCATTCTCAAACGCTTGGGAGCAATGGTCAAGCTCTGCAGCCATGTGACAGACCATGCCAGAGATGCAAACGGAAGGACATGTCATCTCAGTTACTTCACAACCAGAACAAACACCAACGGTGTGTCACGCCATGTCAGTTGCATCACAGGCCCCGCAACCGTGACACTGGATCTCGTGTCGAGGCGCTTCAACTCAGCCCTGAGGCTGTCCACCAGGCCTGAAGGGATCGGGACCTCAGTCAGTCCTACCCGCTTCACTCTCGCCTGCCACTGCACGGCCCGCTCCGCACGCGTGATGCGGTGGGTTCCCTCGCACGCGACGCAGTTCATCACCTCCCGTGCGGCAAGACCCTCCAGGAACCTGCGGTGTGCCGATGCTGACGCCGACAGAGCCATGTCGTTGCTCTCATGGTACGCCTGCATCATGCGGTACAGCTGGTGGAAGCGCGCGAGGAAGAACGGGCCGTTGGTGTCCACGTCCGGCCCGCCGAGGACACACACGCACGGCCTCAACTGCTGAACCCATCGCAGGATGCTGTCCCGTGGGTTCCATCGCAGGACCGTGGAGTCTGGGAACATGAGCAGAGCAGACCACTCGCACACCGCCACAGCCTCGTCCGGCCGCACCTGCACCATCGCAGGGTCGAATGTGTCGGGAAGGACATCCAACGCGTGGTACGACAGCCGCACGCCCATCCGCCGGGCCAGCTCCAGCAGGAACGAGCCTACCACAGCAGACAGGCCCCCCACGCAGTCGTCGACGCGGACCGACTGGAAGTCGATGCCGGTGACCGTAATCTCTGGCGGGCCCCCTGGCTGTGCACTTAGGGTCCGAAAGATGGATGCCCAGTAGGCACCCGCCGTGATCCCCAACGCGATGATGTGCACTTTCCTTGCACCCAGCAAGGCTCGCGGGACGAGGGCTGCGAACGCCTGGTCGTGGAAGACGATGGACGGGATGCGCGCCGCGCAGTCTGCCATGATGTTTGCCGAATCCTGCGACCACGAGGGACGCAGGACAGAAAGAGGGACAGTGGGAAGGGTGAGTGGAGACAGTATGGCACAGGGAGAGCAGAGAGCGAGATCCTGTGGCGGAGTGAGAGGGAGTTCGCACATGTGCTGCCCTCTACAGCTGCAGGCGCATTGCATTTTCCTAGGCACAGCACATGCCAACCTGGTGAAGAAAGAAAGGACTTCCTGCCTTTTCTCACCACTGCCAACAGCAACCATTTGTAAGTGGGGAGGGGAAGGCGGGGAGGGAAGGGGTTGGTGGGGAGGTGGGGGAGGGAGAGAGACAGACAGAGAGAGAGGGGGGGGGGGGGGG
>SZWC01001005.1:234717-249093 GCA_023375785.1 Penium margaritaceum
TGTTTTTTTTTTTTTTTCAGTGTAGTGTGCAATGTTGTGTTTTGTCATGTCATGTCGTGTAATCTCGCGTCGTGTCATGCCATGTCATGTGGTGTTGTGTGCTTTTGTGTCATGTCGTGTGGTGTCATGTCTGTCGTAGCATGTTGTGTCATGTCAGGTCGTTTCACGTTATGTTGTGTAGTTTAGTGATGCACCATGTTGTGTCATGTATTTTCACATTGTGCCGTGTCGTGCCATGTTGTGTCATGTCGTGTCGTGCTGTGTCATGTCATGCCGTGTCCTGTCGTGTCGTGTGTGTCGTGTCTTTTCCTGTGGTATCACGTTGTGTCTTGTTGTGTTATGTCATGTCACATGTTTTCCCATTGTTTCATGTCATACAATGTTGTGTGTAATCATGTTGTGTCATGTTGGACTGCGCCGAGTTGTGTTGTGTGATCTCCTAATCTGTGTTTTTGTAGTTTTTTGTAGTTTTATGTAATGTCATTTTTTCTCGTACTGTGTCAAATTCTACTGTGTTGTGTCGTGTTGTGTTGTGTTTCATCATGTCTTGTCATGGCGTGTCGACTTTTGTCGTTTCGTGTAGTGCCATTTCATGTTGTATTATGTCGCACCGTGTTTTACCATGTTGGGATACATTTTCTTACATTGTGTCATGTTGTATCATGGCGTGTCATTTCATGTCATGTTGTGTCGTGTCATGCTGTGCCGTGTGTCGTGTCGTGTGGTGTCACATCGCATGACATCGTGTCATGTCGTATCGTGTCATGACATGTCTTGGTCTGTCATTTTGTGTGATCTCCTGTCGTGTCATCTAGTATCATGTCGTATCATCTGCCATGTAATATCATGTGTGTCGTGTCGTGTCGTGTCGTGTCGTGTTGTGTTGTATGGTGTCAGGTCATGTTGTTTTGTGCCACATCATGTCATGTCTCATCGTTTCATGTTGTACCATGTCATTTCATGCACTTTCATGTCGTGCCGTATCGTGTTGTGTCCTGTCGTTTCATTTTGTGTTGTATCGTTTCATGTTGTTCTCTATGGTATCATGTCATGTTGTGTCATCTCCAGGTGTGTGTCATCTTCGGGCCGCTACACCGAAGATCTGCGCCCTATCAGATCCTCCTAAACCCTTCCAATTCCACTCTCTTGCATCACGGCTGCCAGTTCCCGTACCACCGTGTCATGCACTGCCTTTGGGGTCCTATCCCATGTGCACCAAAGAGCATGCTGCGGTGTGCATGGACATATACGGACTACTCCTCGGCAGGTGCAAACCGGAGTGTGTCAAAGATGCGCTATGGGCAGTGCCCAGTCGGAACCGACAGGCTACTAGCCAGTCCTCGGGGGCCATTTACAGTCGGTCCGTGATGGATCAAGGGTGTGCGAGCAGCCAGTCTCCACTTTGCTTCCTCCTGCTCTGAAACTAGTCGCTACAACTGTGAAAACACCTCCGCCTCCGCAGCTTCTTCAGCTGCAACTTATGCACCTGGGTGCTAAGGTTCTGGAACAGGTGCCTAGGTCTCCCCTGCTCACAAGTCACCAGGTCCGGGACCTCGTTCCGTACCGTAGTAGGCAGCCCTTGCAATGGAGCATCCTGTAACTCAAACAACATCCCTCTGAGCAATTCCCTCTAACCTCTTTCCTCATCCCAACCTGGCTCCCCCGGTCTCAGCGAGTGAAGCAGGTGCAGCACCACATACCAGGACTTGAGTCGACTGCACACACATGATTCTGGGGCCAGCATCGCCACCTGTGGAAATCCCAGTCCATGCAACCATAATGGCAACTGCGCCTGCCTCTTCGCATGGACCATTTCTTGCCCCTCCCAGATAGTCTGGACTCCCTCCAAGCGTAGCAGCCTCCGAAGGAACTCTCTGACTCTCTCATTAAGCTGTCGTAACCGTACAATCCACCAATCTGACGGGGAATTCAGCCGCGTCAGGTGCTGGAGCCGCTGGGTGATGCACTCACATAGGATACAGAAGGTTGCCTAAACATCCGGAAGGTAGGGTAGCACATCCAAATTCTCCTCCACCATATGCACCGCCACATCCAGATGAACCTGACAGAAATCCTCCATCCCCACCGGCACATCCAGGGCCATATTCCCCTCCAGAACTCTAGTTACCCCCACAAGGCCAGCCGGCACCTGCTCCACAATCCCCAGTAAAAACAACTGGCACTTGTGAGGTTGGACCTCCATGCCCACAGTCGCCAACCCCGTGTAGAGTACTGCAAACCCACCCTCCAATTCCAACGCTTACACCATTAGATAAGTGTCATCTAGGTAGGCTACAACTTGTCCTGCCCTTCCCATCACTGCCTACGCTGCCTCGGGTGCATGCTGTTGTGCCAACGCGTACAAGAAGGAACTAATTGAGTCCCCCCTATCTCACTCCTTGCTCCGAACACAGCACGTACAGATGGACCCCTCCCTGGTAATAGAGGTCAGATGGCTGGTCGTAGAATAGGGCAAGGCCAGGGATGAGCCGCTCAAAACCTTGCGCCCGTAACGCATGAACAACTGCCGCTAAATCCACGGAATCATACGTATTCTGGACATCAATGCTCATGAGCCGCCAGTCGAGACGTGCATCCAACTGTTCAATGATAGTGTGAACCACAATATCCCCAATTTCTTGCACTCCAACCGCCTGCTGCAATGGTGCCAACACGGCCTCTATCTCTCGTCGTCCTGTGCTCACCATCCACTGTGTCACCAACCGCCAGATTCCTGCAACCCTCCATCAGGATTAGCTAGCGCAATGAGCCTGCTTGTTGTAAGGAGTTACCGGGCCATAGCATGTAGCCTGCCACGAATATCAATGCAAGGAATTGTGCCAACAGTCGGGCAAACTGCTCCTCACCCACCACCACCTGCCGCGAATGGCCTAGAGTCAAACCAAAGGGACCCGCCGCTGACCCCCTGCTGCTTTCCAACAACGCCCGGTGCATCCCATCAGTGTTCGGGAAAGCTGCCGAGGCGTGTCGAGTGCTCTCCTCCACCCATGCCAGTATTTGCTCTTCATTCGCTGGATGCTTTTGCTGCAAGTGTGCCAGAACCTCAGGGCCTTGCGGTGCCAGTGACGAGTTACTCAAAGCCTCACGTGCTGCAGATGCACTCCCCCGGTGAAACTTTGTCTTCGTCTTTTGCAAACACTGCTCCCTCACATCCTTCAAGCGATATGATGGGGACGGGGGTTCTTCCGGGCGCATATGAGCCACCACTTCCCGCCACAAATCCTCCTAGGTGTCAGCTAGCCACCTTGTCCAATTTTCAATCACTCCCGCTCCTTCACTAAGATCTGCTAAACACATCAAGGCATCCCCTCTAGCACCAAATTTTTCTTGTTGTGCTCCTATCTACTCTTCACTCCTAAACTCCAGTTATGCTTCCTCTTGTCTATCTGGCTCAGTTCCAAATCACTCTTTGATCTTGCACTCATCTCTGTACTTCTTTCACAACTTAGTGCTTCCGTAATCTTCCTTACATTTGCTTGCTTCTACCGTCACTTGCTCCACTTCTTGTAATCAATGGTTCTTCCAGAGCTGCTCGTACCGCATCCATTGCTAACCTAGGGATCCTCCAGAAGACAAATGGTGGCATTACCTCTGATCCACATAGCCTGCCCCAGTCCACCTTCATGCCCCATCGCCATAGCCTCACCTAGCAACAGCTCTCCCCACTTGCTGCAACCCAGGCCAAGCCCTCACCGTCTCCTCCTCTTTCGTGGTTTTACGTCTGTTGCTACTGCTGTTGTGACTGCTATTAATGCTGCTGCTGTAGTGGGTTTTGCCGCATACGGTGCTACTGCTGACGCTCTAGCCACTCCTGCTCTTGTCGCTGCTGTTGTCGCTATCGCTCATGATGCTGCGGTTACACTATTGCTGCGAGTGTTGTCGCTACTGCTGCTATTGTTGTTACTGCTGCTCCTGCTACTGCTACAACAGGTGCTGCTGTTGCTACCGAGATCCATGCTACCAATACTTTGGTTGCTGCTACTTTTGTGGCTACTACTGCTGCAATGGTGGCTACTGCTGTTGCTTTTGTGGTTGCTGCTGCTGCTGCTGCTGCTACCGCTGCTGCTGCTGCTACTGCTGCTGCTGCTGCTGCTGCTGTGGTTGTTTCTACTGCTGCTATGGCTGCTGCTGCTGCGGGTGCTGCTTTGGGTGCTACTGCTGCCGCACATGGGAACCCCCTAGTCTGGTTGATCTTCACTGCACTTCCAGCTGCTCCTTTCCTCATTGTTGTGCCTCCATTACCACACCAACTCCACCAATCTCCAGCTCCACTGTCTCCTGCTGCCTCTGCCATCCTCCTCCTGCCACCATGGCCTGCCTTTTGTAGCTTGAGCCACTCTGGAAACCTCTTGCCGATGCCTTCAGTCGTGTCAGTATGCCTCCTCTACCCCTATCTTACTTCTGGACCCCGCTGCCACCCTGATCCATGTTTTGCCGTTGCTACTCCATCATCACTATGGCGAGCTAGAACCTCAGCTTTTTGAGTGCCTCCAGTTGAATCTCCCCCTCCTGCTCTCGCCTGGCACCCTCTTGCTGAAGGGATGGCGAGAGGAGTAGTAATCGCTGTGACTCCTGAACCTCCTGCTCTCTGTGGTGCCATCCCCTATGGTGACCCTGCGGTCCTATCTGCTCCTCTGCATCACACGATCTCCGGTTCCCCATCTGTGGGTCGAGCCTCCTGATCCATGGTCCCAAGACCTCATGGTTGATAGCCTGTTACTGAGGTCTTGGTGCACCTCTTGTGCCCCTCTTCTCTGCTCCCAGAGCCTTCGCTGGTGTCCCCTGTGGTGCTTGTCCTGATGGCACACTTGTTTGCATCCCCATGGGTCCCCAGCGATCCCCTGGATGTCTTGGGAACCACCGTCAGAGGAAATCCTTTACAACAGTGTGTGCCCAAGCGTCTTCCTCATCTGGCAACGGTAATGGTCGGCCAGTGTGGAGGTATGGTTAATCATGTAGTTTTTATCTTTCATGTGTGTATTTACTTATGCATGAAAGGAAGCTTCTACGAAGGTAAAAGTTCAAAAGCATGTTCTCGTTTACGTAAATCCATAATTCCATCTTCAGAAAAAATTAACCTAGATAAGGGCATTAATTGTTTAATTTTAAATTGTAGACTTCTATATTGAAATAAAAGACTGTTCCATGTCTGTCTATAGTTTCATTACTGGCATAGGTTTTGTATGAACTGGAATCCGAAACACAAGCCACACACTTTCCAATTCACACACAACAAAGTCTTTCCATGGGGGAGGAGGGGGGGGGAGGGGGGGGGGGGGGGGGGGGGGGGGGGGGGGCAATGGACTTCTCTTCCGTCCACCCCTCCCTTCCGACTGTGGAAAGTGTATTGAGCGAATGTATGGGACAGTGAACGTCACGAAGTATGAGAAAGCAACAAAAGTTGTACACTGGTGAACAGTGTGAAATGCATGTGCAACGATGCTTCATCCATCGATGCAATTGTATCCATGGTCGAAAGTATTAGAGTTTACATGAAAAACTGTTATCAAACCCTGATATTCTCTCTGCTAATGAGGTTCGTTTGAATCACAAACGACGCCCGTTCCAACAACCGTATGGCTGTTTCGCCATGCGAGTAAGAGTCTCGCCTCCTACTAGACGGCTAATCAACCATGGACACGAGTTTACATTCCACATTTGACATGCTTCCTCAAAATTTCTCTCGATGCAACACATTTGTGTATTGCTGTTGACCGCCCACCCATAGACTTCCCAATACACTCTCCCCATGCAACTTTCGGCTGGGGGAGGGGAGGGGGTCATTATCGGATTGACCTCTTGCCTGAACGACCTCCTCCACATGTAAGTGCGAAGTGTATTGAGAGAGTGAATGGGACAGTGAACGTCGCGAACTATGTGAAATTGAGGAACGTTGTACACCGGTGAGCAACTCAAGATGCAATTGCGATGTTGCTTTGCTCGTCAATGCAGCTAGATTGACATGATCCGTTGGTTTACATGACAAACTTGACACAAATCAGTATGCAATGTTTGTATTCATGAATTGTATGCCATGTTAATGGCACCCTTACCATCAACCGCATGGCCGTGTCACCATGCGAGTGTTATCCCCCCCCCCCCCCCCCCCCAGGAAGGCTCTGTATCGTACAGTCTATCTTGTCAGATGTAAAACACGGATGCAAGTGAAGTTTTAGAGCTGCGTTCAGTTTCCTCGACTTATAATTTGAGAAATGTTTTTTTTTTAATATTCCATTGCAAGTCGTCTTCTACTTACAAATACATTCGTGCGAGAAATATATGCATTTTACAGGGTTGATGGAAGTATGCATAGTCATGCATGTTTCAAACCCTACGTTTGAAGCCGCCATACATCGAGTTCTGAAACATGTAGTAAAGATATGTATTATTATGTTCCAGCAAAGGGTATTGAAATGAAGTATAAAAAAATACATTTTTGTACTTTCCAATTGTTGATTTGTCAATCTATTTTTTGCGAATATTTTGTCCATTAATTTGATGACATCAATTATCTTGACTGGTCACTTGAAGCAATGAGCAAATGCGTTCACATCAGAAATATTGAGAAATTCATATTCGGAAACAATAGCAACAATCATTTATGTACAGATGTGTCCCAAACATTGACTCCATGTGCAAGATTCTCTCTTCCTTCGTGAGAATCTTGACCACATCATTTGCGCTAGCAAATTTTCTGGCAGAGTGACATTCCAATCTTCCAACCATTTCAACAGTACGATAACAAGTATCATGTATTCTGGTTCTAGATCTATTTGTGTGTCTAGTCATACAATTCAAAATAGCACATTACTGTCTTTGAGCACACAATATGCCATGTACTGTAAGAATCTACCAAACTGTTCAGGAAGTTGCTTACAACTTCCCTTCTGAATTGAATAATGATTTAAATCATTTACTCTCATAGCGTCCTGGTTGTTTGTTATGCTCTAAGAGGTGAAGTGATGAATATTTCCTACACTCTTGTGATCCTTCTTGCAGTCTTCATATGCTTGTAATGTTGTGAATCACATGCAAAAAAGAGAGAATGTTACAATCTATACATGCAGAACTATATATTCCCATTTTCTAGTAATTAAGTGTGCCTTTTCCCTCCCATTTAACTACATGTTTCATCGCATTTTTTCATATTTTAAATTTCCATGAAATGTTTTGTGATTTAAACATATTTTAAGCATCAAGCCATGTCGGAGGGATGTCGTACCTAATCATCCACTACATTTCTTTGAAGTTTCTTACATTTTCCCTTCAATGATGTACACTCTTACAACTGTGTAGTTTATAGAGGCGACTAGTAATAAATGACCTTGAGAGCATCGGCGTCAACGGATCCGACAAGACTCCTGCTGTGCCTCCCGCTCCTGCTGTGCCTCCTGCTCCTTTCGCTACTGGACGTCGGCCACACTCTGTGTACAGCTTTGGGGAGGATGCTTGCTATCACGTGGTTCCATCACCGGCTCGCTGGGCGTGGGCTCCCACATTCTCCGCTGTATCCCCTGAATTGCGGCCAGCATGCACCACTGAGTGTGATCACCATACCTGATTTGTCCTCCCGCTATAGTTGTGGCCTTCAATTGTGGCCTGCATGCACCACCGAGTGTGAAATCAACCCCAGTGTGATCACCGTGCCTGATTTTTATTGCCACGATAGCTGCATCCCATCCACCGGCACCTCCACTTCTTCGCCCCTTTCCTCCTCTACCCCCTTTTTGGCCTCATCCCCTTCCGCCTCTCCCTCCGCAGTCTCGAGCACGTATTTCTGCTCACCACCTTTGTCACTTATAATCCTCGGGGTATTGGTCGTCCGGTTCTGGTCTTGACCATCCCCCTCCCGTGCCACCCCTTCCCCGTATCGTCTTTGCCTCCGCTCTCCCCGCTGCCACCAGCCGGGCCGCCTCCTCACTACCCTCGTCCTCCCCCTTGCTCTCCTTGGGGCTAGAGACAGCCACCTGAACCGTCCTGCCCCGGCACCAAGAACCCACCGTGGCTTGAGATGTCTAGGGCAGCGTGCCTTCAAGCGCAGCTGGCCCAAATGGGGTTTCCTGTACCAGGTAGGGCAGTGCGCTCCCTATGTCATCCTCTACCACAACCGCATCCCCCTTATCATGGGATCATTCTTTGGGCCCCACTCCTGGCTCCTCCCGCTCCTCCTCCTTTGCTTGTGCTCCCTCCTCTTGCTCCTCCTCCTCCTCCTCCGGTTGTGCTCCCCCTCTTGGCCTCCGTGGCTTCTTGCCATCTCCTCCATTGTCCCCCATCCCACCCCCTCCCTCACCACATGCGCCACCCATCCCTCCCCTGCTTCCACCTCCTTCTCCACCATGTTGTGCTACGTGGCTGTCCTTCCCAGCTCCTGTCCTTCCTCCACTATCACTCCCTCCCTGTGGCCCTCCCTCGGCCATTGGCTTTACTGCTCCCAATGCCGGTCCTAACACCCCTCGTGTTGGCTCTACCACTCCCGGTGTTGGTCCTAANCCATCTCCTCCATTGTCCCCCATCCCACCCCCTCCCTCACCACATGCGCCACCCATCCCTCCCCTGCTTCCACCTCCTTCTCCACCATGTTGTGCTACGTGGCTGTCCTTCCCAGCTCCTGTCCTTCCTCCACTATCACTCCCTCCCTGTGGCCCTCCCTCGGCCATTGGCTTTACTGCTCCCAATGCCGGTCCTAACACCCCTCGTGTTGGCTCTACCACTCCCGGTGTTGGTCCTAATACCTCTCGCGTCTCTTTCAGCACCTATACCCGTGCTCGGGTGTCTTCCGCTCCCCGTGCCAGCCCTGATAATCCCCGCATTTTTTCCCGTGCAGACCCCGGAGAGGATGCGTGATCACGGGCTCGGGTTCGGGCCGTCGTTGTTGGCAATGGGGGCAGCTCTGCCAGCACTGCCAGGGCCCGCTGCTGCTGCTGGCGTCGCATTTTTTGGCATCGGCGCTCTCCCCTCTGCCTCCTCAGGTCCCTACATGTAGCCGCCTCTGCATCTGCTCCTCATCCGTAGTCGCCTGTACGTGAATCTCTACTGTCACCCCCTCGGACTTCAGTTCCTGCACTCCTAGACTCGCCAGGGTGTCCTGCTCCCCCTTGACCATGGGTATCAAATCCAACAGCACCGAGGACCCAGTCTCCCAGATGGCTCCTGATCCCTCCACCGACATCACACCATCCTCCATCTGTGACACCATCAGCACCTCCGTCCTTCCCGCTGGACTGGCCAGGAGCATCCCACCTCCGTTCTCGCTGCACTGACGGCCGCCGCTCCGATCCCTCTCCACCAGGTCCATTGCTAATCCTGCCTGCCGTACCTCAAGGATCCCTGCTTTCACTCCCAGCTCTGCCACCTGCTTCTCTAGCCCCACGAGAACACCCTGCTGCTGTTACCAGCCCAGTGCCTTGCTCTTCTCCTGACTCTGGAGTCCTGCCTCTAGCTGTCGTACCTCCACCGCAAACCCGTCCAGCCAGAGGTCACTGTGCTCAGATAGGTCTCTCTGTGCTGCCACCTCCTGGTGAAGGGCTGTAGTCTCCAACTGTGCCTGAGCGAGCGCTGCCCCAAGACACTTCCACTTCTTGTGGAGAGCAGTGAGGTACCGTTCCACCTAGTTGTCGTACCTGAACGATTGTCCCCGCACCCACTCCCGCGTGTTGTCCGGGACAGCTGCACATGCTGCCTCCATCTCCCTGTCCAACACAGAAAATAGGCCCCCCACCGAGTCCGCTGAACCTGTGGCTATAGTCGCAGCCTGTGTCGCACTGCAATGGTCCCCCCCCGTCCAGTGGTGAGGTCGTCCCGACCTCGATCACCATTTCCTCATGGATACCTGGTGGCGGCCTCTGACCATCCCAGTCCATTGTCTCTCGTCAACCTGTGTGTATCTCCCCGTCCTGATCTGCCTCTGTTGCCGCTCCCTCTTCGGATGTTAGTGCTCTCGCATAGGGTCCCTCGCTCTCCCCACTCGGGTCCACAGATCTTCTACTCGCACTAACTGGCTGCCCATCGTGCTCCTGCATTGCTCTAGGATTGATAACAGACTATGGTGTCAGTGCTTCAGTACTCTTTGCTCCCATATTATCCCAGCTCTCCCCAAACATCGTACCCATATCCTCTAGACCAAATTTCCCTGCCGAACCGTCCTCACCTCGGCTTCCCCTGTACATGAGTCTCCTGCCCAGCACCCATCACCCTTGAGGGGACCATCGTCGGATCCGCTGCTCCCACCTCTTGTGCGAACTCCGGCTCCTGAATCAACTCCAATGTTGCCCTCACTCCATCCCCGGCCCCAGATTGCCCTCTACATTTGCCAGTTACTCTCTGCAAGGACGGCGCCTCCAACTGCGGTCGGGGTGGGACTAGTCGTAGTACCCACCCCTCACCATCTGGGATGAGGCTCCGCCAGTAGCTCAAGGACGTAGGAAGAGTAGCCTCGGTGCACCCTTCGACTCATATACTGTAACGAGTTCTCCTCTTTTCTTTCGGTGTTGTTATTATCCTGTATTTTCCAGTTCTGGCTTCCAGACTAACTCCAGGTCTATCTTTCCACTTTGAATGTGCTCTCCGTACACTAAGGCTGAATCTCTAGAGAGCACATACTCTCACACATACACTTGCCCATGCACTCCTGCCACACCCCTATCGTATGCGTCGACATGATGCTTGCCTTCCCCAACGCTCTCTACTCCACCACTTGTCCATCTCCATGCGGCACTAACACAACTGACAAAGGCTCTGTCGCCTGAGGATCACGACCCCCACCAGTGATTGCACCACTGTCTATCCTAGGATAGACTGTGCATTGGGTGGCTTCTGGATCCCAGACTCCAGAGCCACCTACCACATGACGTCTGTTTGCTCCTCGTTTGTCTCCCTTGGTCCTGCAGGGGTTGTCCTCTTTGTGCGTACTGTGTCGGGGGAATTACTCCCCATTCAAGGCGTTGGTGTCGTTCATTTTGTTGGTCCCAGTGGCGCACTGTACCTTCTTGACGTGCAGTACGTCCCTTCCTTGGACCTCATTCTACTGTCAATGCACTCCCTAGATGATCAAAGCATGGACTTCTTTGCCAGTCGCGGTGTTGGCACTGTGCGTCTACGTCCCTCTGGTCGCATTGTCCTACGCGGGGTCAAGTGTGATAAAATCTATCGAGTGGCCCTGTTCTCCTCTTCTGTCGCCTCTGTTGGTACCACCCTTACCCATGTAGCAACCTCTCTTTCTCTTGGCCTTGTCCATCGTTGACACCGGCATCTTGCACATGTCCACACCAACGCCATCTCTAGCATGCTTTGTCTTCAGCCAGCTCTGGGAATGTCTCCCTCCACTTTCCCTGTTCCCTATCATGCTGACTATCTTGACTGTGCCCAGGGTAAGATGCATCTCTCTCAATTTTCTGAATCTGAATCTCAATTCAATCATCCTCTTGACCGTGTGCATACTAATGTCATTGGCCCCCTCCCCCGTGACCTCCTTGGTGATGTCGGTCGGTATGTCTTGTGCCTCATGGATGATTTCTCTCACTTCTGCTGGGTCTTCCCTCTGCGTCATAAGAGTGAAGTTTGCCCCACTATTAAAATGTGGTTTGCTCAGGTTGAGCGTGCCTTTCAGCGTTCACTGCATGTCTTTTGTGGTGACCGTGGTGGTCAATTTCTTGGTTCCATCGCCCGCTTTCTCGAGTCCAAGGGGGTGTGTATGGGAAAATGAGGTGTCCAAATGCTGGAACCATCCTCTTGTTGACGGTATCCAGACCCTCTTCTCGGATTCTGGTCTTCCCTCGCTCTTTGTCTTTGAAGCCATGAGCTACATTACATGGGTTTGGAATTGTGTTCTCCACTCCCTCAGTCCGTCATACCCTTTTAGTGCTACCCCAACGCTCTTGCCAACCTCCACCTTGCTCGCGTCAATGGCTTCATTGCCTCCATCCGGCTATCTGATGGCTTGCGCGACGGCAAACTCTCCGCTCAGGGCAGCCTGTGTTCATTATTGGGTCTAACCTCTCAGTCCAAAGCATGGCGCTTTTGGAGGTATGGTTAATCAAGGCCATTTCATACACTGGTTTTTTGGTGTGTGCATTGAGTGTGCTTTTGTTAAAGGGATTTCTTTTGCACTAGTCCCTACACCCCTTTCATTGTGCATGACAGGAGTGTACTTTTGTCTTATACGGCTACCAATTTCTCTTCTTAGGAGGGACCTCAGTGCGTGGGATTAGTGTATGTGGCTAGTGCGCTTAGTCACCATACAAAAGTACACTAAAAGCGCACTCAGTGTACTGATTTATCTCATATGTCCTTGATTTTTGTCCTATATGGCCAAAAGTTTCTCTTCTTAGGAGGGATGTCAGTGCGTGAGGCTAGTGTATGTGGGAAGTGCGCTCTGTCACCAAATAGAAGTACACTACGAGCGCACTCAATGTGTGAATTTGTCTCATGTGTCCCAGCACAATCTGATTTTTTTCTTGTATGACCAGAAACATCACTCCTTATAAGGTACCTCAGTGTGTGAGGGTAGTGTATGTGGTAAGTGCACTTAGTCACCATGCAAAGGTACACCAAGAGCGCACTCAGTGCGCTAATTTGTCTCATGTGTCTTGTTTTGGATGCATTTTTGTTCTATGTGGCCCAAAAAGCCCCTTATTATCACTATTTCATACTTTATAATAATTTAAAATTTTATGTAAAAATTTATCTCCATATCTAGTATTCCATTATGTGCTTCTATGGTTGCTTAAGGCCACTCCAAGTTTCATATCCATGAATAAAACATAAAATTATATCTTAAGAGTTTCCAGTCAAACTTTGTGCAGTGTGAACGTCTTTTCCATGGATAATTTAGCATCTCACTGGGAAAATTCATATATTAACGTAGCTATGTACAAACTGTTCGTGCGTGTTACACTTGTATTAAATGTTAACAAATAGTACTACGTTTCTCATTGCTAGCGACCGCTATCTGTTTTGTCTGCTTGCCCCATGGCATTTCTTCGCAAACATGACGACCGGCTATTTAACGACGACCATTTCCGATCAATCTAGCCTTATATGTTCCGCCTGTTAAGCCATCGCAAGGTTCTAGAGAAGACCCCCAGTGTATGGGGGCAGTGCATGTGACGAGTGCACTCCATATGAGTGGTGAAGTGCACTTATCACGCACTGAGTGTATGGCCACTTGCGAACAAACGCAAAGCCGGTTTGGCCAAGATGTGACAAATGCTTCCGTTTGGTACTCCGACTTTACACGTTTTCGATTGCGAACCGAAACGACCATTGTTGAAGTGTCTTGTAGGTTGGAAACGATAAATCGCTTAGCAACCACTGTCGGCTGATGCAGCGAAGATAAAATGCGGATGTGTTTCCTTCACAGTGTAAGCATGTCTGACCCTTTTTAGCATGTTACATCAATAAGAGAGGAATGAATATATAAAGGCAGAAATCCATTAAAAAAAAAAAAACACACAAAAGGTTGAGGTTTTGGGCTATTACGGATATCGGTACTGGGACGATACCATCGGAATCGACATTTGAGATTTTTGGCCTACATAGAACAGGCTCATAACGCCTGTCGAGCCATATGTTCTGGACCTCGGTCCTCGAAAAACTGTTCGAACATGTAATATTATGATTGTTTACAATGATGAATGTCTCTCGTTTGAATGTAAGTTGATCAATGTTTATTTATAGTGTATTGCGGTTCCCTTGTAAAAAGGTGGTGGATTTTATGGGACCCTCAAATATGTCAACCATGCAGCTTCGGAACCAACTTCGTGTTGCAGTACAAATGCGATACCAAGGTCGCTTTTTGTTTAGATGTATTTTCCGTCTCATATCCACAAAACCTAATCGAAACAGAAGAGATTTTCAGCCTTTCCGTCTCATCGATATTGATGCCTTTTATACCGATCGGTCTTTGCTCTGTGGCTATCTGCTGTCCATTGAGGACAGCGGAAGCGGAGCAATGACGGATGCCGCGAGCCAACCTAAACGACTCTTAGGTTGTCTCGCCAGAATCTAGGATATTGAGGCCCCGAAAGAAACATCGACCTGAAACGGGAACAGATCGAAAACAACCAAACAGGACACAATCTATTTGAACAGAAGCCCAAGCGTGGAATGCGAGAGACACTGTCGGTCGTTTCTGATTAGATGCCACAAATGACAGTTATTGGCTTAACGTGAGTTTTCGAAAGGACATTTGATCGCATTTTCATGCGAACCGCCTTTGTTGTGCGCATAGTAACGTCTCAAACCAGTAAACATTTCAGATGCGCAGAGTCGCGCACTCAGTGTACGATAAGTGCACTTTCCCAGGCAAATCGAGCACACTAGCCCATATACACCATTCCTCGCACTAGGGGGGGGGGG
>SZWC01001005.1:265075-289001 GCA_023375785.1 Penium margaritaceum
TCACGACGATGAGTACAACGGTCACGACGATGAGTACAACGGTCACGACGATGAGTACAACGGTCACGACGATGAGTACAACGGTCACGACGATGAGTACAACGGTCACGACGATGACTACAACGGTCACGACGATGAGTACAACGGTCACGACGATGAGTACAACGGTCACGACGATGAGTACAACGGTCACGACGATGAGTACAACGGTCACGACGATGAGTACAACGGTCACGACGATGAGTACAACGGTCACGACGATGACTACAACGGTCACGACGATGAGTACAACGGTCACGACGATGAGTACAACGGTCACGACGATGACTACAACGGTCACGACGATGAGTACAACGGTCACGACGACGAGTACAACGGGCACGACGATGAGTACAACGGTCACGACGATGACTACAACGGTCACGACGATGACTACAACGGTCACGACGATGAGTACAACAGTCACGACGATGACTACAACGGTCACGACGATGAGTACAACGGTCACGACGATGAGTACAACGGTCACGACGATGAGTACAACGGTCACGACGATGAGTACAACGGTCACGACGATGACTACAACGGTCACGACGACGAGTACAACGGTCACGACGATGAGTACAACGGTCACGACGATGAGTACAACGGTCACGACGATGACTACAACGGTCACGACGATGAGTACAACGGGCACGACGACGAGTACAACGGGCACGATGGCGACCACAACTTTGGCAGCGACGACGGTGAAACCAACAGCCAACCACGGCAACGGGTTGTCAAAACGCAACGGCTCGTGCAGATTCGGTTCGTCAAACGTCATGCAGACAGCGTCATCAAAACCTGTTGACCTGCATGACGCTCGAGGAACCGAAACTCCACAAACCGATGCGTTCTGACAACCTGTTGCCGGCGTTGGCTCTTCTTCTTGCCATCGTCGCAGCTGAGGTTGCGGTCATCGTCGTAGCCGTTGTACTCGCCATCATCGCAGTCACCGTCAGAATGGTCGATACTGGTGTGAATGTGGCCCCTCCTCTCCTCCCCCCCCCCCACCCCTCTCTCCTCCTCCTCTTCCTCCTCCACCTTGAATTGCAGACAGTGTGCACCAGGTGCTGCACGTGGAACTCGAATCAAATCTCAAGCTGTGGGATTGAACTTCAATCATTGGAGACGCAGTCTCCTCCTACAACTAAGTCATTTCCATATCCAGGATTTCTCAGGCACTCTGAGGAGCATCTGAGAATGCCTTCCATACCTTCGACGTGAGTGTGAACACCCTTTACTTGATGGACATCACTCCCAACAGCCAGCCCCACAGCTTAACGCCGCAACCAAACAACAGCAGACCACAGGTGGATCCTCGGCTGACCACTGTATCGTGGACGCCATGAGTCATCTGCATGGTCTGTGGTGCACTGTACTGTGCTTTGCTGTGCTGTACAGTCGTGTGCTGTGTTGTGCTGTGCTGTCCCGTGCTGTGCTGTGCTGCGCTGTGGCCTGCCATGCTGTGCCGTGCAGTGCCGTGCAGTGCTGTGCTGTGCTGCGTTGTGCTGTGCTGCATTGCCCTGAGCTGTCCCATGCTGTGCTGCGCCGTAATGTGCTTTGCTGCGCTGTCGCATAGCACAGCACGCTGCACTATGCTCTGCTGTGCTGCCCACCACTGTGCTGTTGCGCAGCAGGAGCAGAAAGGTAAGACAAGTATGCCGTTGCGAAAACTGCTGGTAAGATTCAGCTGACGTGGCATCCACCAGTGTGCAGAGACTGCTTGTGCTGGCCAGCTGCGTCAGCCAGCCCGACGCAAGTCAGTCCTACGTCATCCGGCTCTGCATCAGTCAGCCCTGCGCCAAACAGCCCTGCGTCTACGATCCCTACGCAAGTCAGACCTACGCAAGTCAGACCTACGCAAGTCAGACCTACGCAAGTCAGACCTACGCAAGTCAGACCTACGCAAGTCAGACCTCCGCAAGTCAGACCTCCGCACGTCAGACCTACGCAAGTCAGACCTATGCAAGTCGGGCCTAATTCGGTCAGCCCTGCGTCAGTCACCCCTGCGTCATTCGGCCACAAGGATAGAGCGTCCTGAGACATCACACAGCAGCACAAGGCCATCAACCGCCAGCCCCATGGGCAGTCCTTTTCCGACCAACGAACCCCCATGGCAATGAACAGGAGATGACAGCACAGCGCACATTCGGATGTAATGCAACCCCATACGATGGCGCCTGTGTTTTCCACCAACCCGTCGATCACTCTTCGGGCGTCAACTCGGGACAGGAAGTGGCACGCTGTCTGACAGACACGCAGGTGCTGATATGGATTTCCCGTCACAAAAGCGCTGAGGCTTCCTGTTCCACTGCGTACCCTTTTTGGCCTTCCCGGAGGGCTTCGGTGGCGCTATGGCGCGAACAGCCAGCTGCCGTCGCGGCGAGGTTGAGGGGGCGGCGGCTGATGCGGAGCCCGTTCTGCAGAACCCAACTGGTGAAGCGCCGATCAGCTGGCTGCTGCCAAAGCCTATACCTGCGGGCTGTGCGACTAAACCTGCTTGCTGGCCAGGCGACATTCTGAGGGAAGCGGAGGTGACCACCATTTGCCCACCGCTCAGAATTCCCGCTGCCGCTGCCGCCATGGAGCCCAAGAGGAGCCGGATTAACTTCAAGAAGTTGGAGGAGGTTCACAGGTAAGACAGGAGGGTTCGAACGGACGAAGAGGAAGAGGCACGGTGGCCTGCCAGAGTTAGAGCGAGGGAGGCAGCAGTGATCCCCTCGAGTTGCCGTCTAGCTGAAAGCTGACAGGCCGTTGAAGATGATAACGCAAGAGAAAGAAAAACCGCACTTGCGGTGAAGGTGTGGCTTCNGTGAAGCGCCGATCAGCTGGCTGCTGCCAAAGCCTATACCTGCGGGCTGTGCGACTAAACCTGCTTGCTGGCCAGGCGACATTCTGAGGGAAGCGGAGGTGACCACCATTTGCCCACCGCTCAGAATTCCCGCTGCCGCTGCCGCCATGGAGCCCAAGAGGAGCCGGATTAACTTCAAGAAGTTGGAGGAGGTTCACAGGTAAGACAGGAGGGTTCGAACGGACGAAGAGGAAGAGGCACGGTGGCCTGCC
This sequence comes from Penium margaritaceum, assembly GCA_023375785.1. NCBI lineage: Eukaryota > Viridiplantae > Streptophyta > Zygnematophyceae > Desmidiales > Peniaceae > Penium > Penium margaritaceum. The sequence goes on from SZWC01001005.1 coordinate 268,184, forward strand.
GTAGTTTGAGCGAGGGAGGCCGCAGTGATCCCCTCGAGTTGCTGTCCAGGTGAAGCTGACAGGCCGTTGAAGATAACTGCAGGAGACAGAAAACCGCACTTGGGGATGGTGGTGTGGCTTCGAGTGAATATGTCGCTTCGAAGTGAATGTGTGACTTTCTCTAGCGGGCCATTGTGCTCAGATGGAGCATTTCGGTACTCAGTCGCCGTCGCCAGCAAGTCAGATTCTGTGTCCGCCTGCTCTGACCCAGTGTGGAACAGACCGCGCATAAGGCGGCCGGGGATGCGGAGTGAGGTCGGGTGGCTTCCGTGTCCAAGACACTAGCGCGGTTCTAGGCGCACTGAGAAGAGTGTGACGTGGCACACGCTCTGTCGCAAAACGCTTATGCCACGGAGCGAGCCGCGTAAGTCACCAAACAAGGAACATGAACCCGTGTTAGGAAATTTGTTTTTGGGCACTTCGACCTCGGAGCCCTCGTTGTTTGCCTGGATAGTTACATGGACCCGTTTCAAAATCTGACCAACCCTTCGGCCCTGCCGGCCGATCTGACCAACCAGAGGGCCTGGTCGGCCAGTTGCGACAACCTTAGGGCCCGGCTGCAAGATCATCGGCCAGCGTTCGCCCATGACAGTCGGGAAGTATCGAACAATTTGACGAATCGAATCGAACTTTATTTATATTCAACATAATCAGGAAAGAGAAACGTGTAAAAAGAACAGGTTCCAGTGATTTCATCCTTCCATACCGCACGGTTTAGAATTTCACAAAATTGTCAAATCCATTTCTGGGCGCGTTATACCGGCCAGCAGTCGTTTGAGATGGCCAGCCCGGTAGCAGCCCGGCTAACTCGAGTCGCGCCAGCAGATGGCGGGCTTTTTTGTTGACCGCCGCCCGAACACAGGCCCCGGCGCTGATGGATCCAGCCACGCGTGTCCTCGCGTTAGGTTTAAGCAAGAACCCAGGCCCCAAAGTTAATTTATCCTTTGTTCTTTCTGCAAAAATGCAGGTTATCTGCTGATTTGTCATTCGTGACCCTACCCCCGACCGAGAAAGCGATTTCACATCCGCGACCACCCCAGAATCATAATCCGCATTCACCCCCCATCCAAAAAGCCTCTTCCACCCCTTTCCAGCAACAATGAGCACCATCACCCCACCCGTTTTCATCATACTCAAACAATGACGATGATCGCTACTTGTTGGTTTTCGTGCATCTCTCATCGTACTCTGTTGTGTCCTCCTGGCTTGTATACACCTGCGTGCAGATGACTGACGGCAAGACTTGACGCTGTTGGAGTGTCGCCCGGTGGAGCCGACGCGCGCTCAGGCCCACTCACCGTTCGCTGGAGCCTCCTCCCTCTGGCGATGCGCTCAGCTCCATCGGCAGGCCTCCTCAGCGGTCGGGCCGCTGGCAGTCACTGCCACTACAGATGCTGTCTGCATGCACCTAGCGCTGTGTCTGGTTGTGGCATTGCGTCTACAGCATCATGCGGTGCCTAGGGTCCATGTCTCTTGCTAATGGCACTGTGTGGCATCGCTGACTGTCGTAGGCACTACCTGGGTTCGGGCAGCCATAACTCTTTGCTGCTATTTTTCTAGCTGATTCTGACCGCACGACTGCGTACGCAGCATCGGTATTATGGTATGGTCCAGTTTTCAGGCAGAACGAATGACGCCCGGGTTTTGGGCTGTCGGGCGTCTGGCAGGGCTCACCGAGAAAACCCAGCCTGCCAGAAAATAGGTCTAAGACTATTTTCTGATTGGCTAGTTAGCTTAGTAACAAGTTCTACACTAGTGGGGGGGAAACTAGAACTTGGAGGGGTCTCCCATTGTTGCTCATTCTTCATTCCTAATCAGTCACTTTCAGTTTTCAGCAGCTTTCTGACGCTAACACTGGCGCGCGCGTTTCCGAGTAACAAACCCAGAGCTTCCAGACTTAGACTCTAGAGCAGCAGACTAAGGGGGCAGCAGACTTAAGCAACGAGCGTGGAAGCTCGCACGCTGCATCAACAACGCTGCTGCCCCAACCTGCAGCCTATGTTTTCCAGCTTGGTATCAGAGCCAGAGCGTAGCAACAGCAGCAGAAGACTGATATATAGGTGCCAGACGACGCCGGTGGATCCCCATACGCGCCAGTGCAGGGGAAATGTTGCCATATTTTTCCCGGCAGCATTGACTCGCCTGGTGGCGGCGTCAGATTTTTTTCCACGGCCACTGGGCCAGGGGAAATGCTGCCGAAATTTTTTCCGCAACACTAACCCCACGCGTGACGCGAGGAGGTGAGCAGCAGGCCGCGTCCGACACCTGCGGGCGACGACGCACGGTACAACGTCACCCAGATGTAGTGACTGGCACCAGCACGCAGCAGCAGCAGACTGTAGCAGCGGCAGCCGCAGGCAACGGCAGCGAGCAGTGGCAGCAGCAGCCAGCAGCAGTTGCGTGCAGCAGCAGTAGGAGGCAGAAGCAACAGCTCGTAGCAGCAACAGCCTGCAACAGCAGCCCGCAGGACCAGCAGCCCGCAACAGCCCACAACAGGAGCTCGTAGCAGCAGCCCGCAGCAGCAGCGAGCAGTAGCGGCAATAAGCAGCAGTTGTAGCAGCGTGCTACTGCAATAGCAGGTTGCAGCAGCTGGAGTAGCAGGTTGTAGCAGCCGCAGCAGCGAGCTGCAACAGCAGCCAGCTGCAGCAGCAGCAGCAGCGAGCAGTTGTTGGCAGCAGCCAACACAGTGGCTGCTGCTGCTTGCAACCCGCAGCGAGCGAGCAGCGAGCAGCAGCCCGCTGTTGCCAGCGAGCAGCGACCCGCTGCCAGCGAGCAGCAGCCCGCTGCTCGCACAAAACAGCGGGCAGCTGCCCGCTGTGACAGAAGAAAGAGAAAAAAAGAGAGAAAAAATCCCCCACCCCACCAACTGCTCTGCGGCGGCAGCAGCAGCTGCCTTAGCTGCTGCAACAACCACAGCAGTCGTAGCAGCCCGCAGCAGCAGCAGTTGCTGCTACAACTGCAGTCGCAACAGCAGCAGCCGCAGCAGCAGCCGCAGCTGTAGCAGCAGCAGTAGCTATAGCATCAACAGCAGTAGTAGCAGCAGCAACACCTGCATCAGTAGCAGCAGCAGCGGCAGCAGCACCAACAGCTGTAGTAGCAGTAGCAGCAGTAGCAGTAGCTATAGTAGTAGCAACAGTAGTAACAGCAGCTGCATCAGCAGCCCCAACAACCGTTGTTGCTGACATCAGCATCCCGTTGCTGATATCACTGCTGACGTCACTACTGACATCATCAACACAAAAAAAAGGGGAAAGGGAAGGGGGAAGACAACCAAAGGGTGGGTAGAAATCCCACTGCCCTAAGTCACTACTGACATCAACAACACAAAAAAAACAAGAAGAAGCAACAGAGGGGAGGGAGCCTCCTCTGTTGGAGGGACCCCTAGCCCCCCTTTCTTGCAGTGATTGCAGCAATAGCAGTAGCAGTAGCAGGAGCAGCAACAGCAGCAGCAACAGCAGCAACGACAACAGTAGCAGTAGAAGCAGCAAGAGCAGCAGTAGTAGCAACAGTAGCAGCAACAGCAGTAGGAGCAGCAGCAGCAATAGGACTAGCAGTAGCAGCAGCAGCAACAGAAGCAGCAGCAGCAGCAGCAGTAGGAGCAGCAACAACAATAGCAGCAGGAGCAACAGAAGAAGCAGCAGCAGCAGCAGCGGCGGCAGCAACAGTAGCAACAGCAGCAGCAACCCTCTGGCGTCGTTGGCGGCAACCCTGACTCCCTCGCTGCTCTTCAGCAACAGCTCGCCGCCTTGACGCAGCAGCTTGTAGCGTTGCAGCCATAAGCCTCCCAGACTGCCACCAGTGCGCCGCCATCGTTCATTCCTCCAGGGCACGCCAGCCCAACTGTGTCTGCTGCCACGCACTACCTGGCACAGCAACAGATTTAGCGCCAGCGGGAGACAGTGACCTCTGTCCTTGGTCCCACTCTGGGCGCCGGCTGCAGGCAGGACTTTGAGAGGCCGCTGCCGCCGCTTCAGGCCGGCGAGCAGGTCCGGAGCCGGGAGCTGAGCTTCCGGATCTGGGCGCAGGGTGAGGGCCTGTGGGCATACTACACCCTCCCGTATGACCCCACCCTGGCCGACCAGTTGTATGACACTGGTCGTGCCGTCCGTGCTCTAGTCCCTGTCGCCCCTCCGACTTCTCGCCTCGCCCTCGAGCCCTTCTTCAGCGACTTCACCGCTGGCGCCACCCTAGACCCTGCAGCCTCATGGCACGTCCTCACTCATCCCCATTGCCTGTCCAGCGAGGTTGAGACCAGCCGTTTGTTGCGGGAGTTCGACTCCTTGCACATGGGGGAGACCAAGACGGTCACCTCCTACTGGCACCAGGCGGAGGACATCCTTCGTCGCCTCGGGACCTCTGCCCCACCCCCTCTGGCAGCGCTCCTCACCATCAAGCGCGGTGCCACCGATGCGTACGCGGACGTCTTCATCCACTATTCTCACGATGTCCTCTCCACCTTGGCGGCCCAGGGCACCCTCATGCCCTGGGCATACGAGCTCTTCCTCCGGATTGAGGAGGCTCGTCTGGAGTCCCGACTCTAGTGCACGGAGGCTCTCGTCTTCCCTGGCGTCACCTCACCCGCCTCCGTGGCCGTCGCCTCCCCCGTCGTAGCTAGCTCATCGTCGTCGAGGAAGAAGAAACGTCGGAACAAAAAAGGTAAGGGTCAGCAGCAGCAGCAACAGCAGCAGCCGTCGATCGGATCCAGCGGTGGAGGCTCGGTCTGCCACAACTGTGGCCAGCCCGGGCAAAGGTGGTACACGTGCCCTCTACCGACGGACGAGGCACGCGTCATCGCCACCATGCATCGCCAGCGGGAGCGCCGTCTTGCCTCTGCCGCCGTAGCTGTCGCCGGCTTTGACACCTCGGCCTCGTCCAGCAGCTCCACCACTCCGGTTGCTTCGCCGGTCTAGCCGACACCAGTGCCGTAGTCGTCGGCGTCGGCACAGTCCTCCTCCTACCCCGGCTCCGGCGCCGTCACCCCACACTCCGTCTACACTCCTGGGCCGTCCTCCCGTGAGCGTCAGCTGGAGCAGTTCATCACGCTCTAGCTCGGCCTGCCTCGTCCTCCTCCCCAGGGAAGTGCGAGTTGCATCACTTCCTGCTCTCCTGCCCAACCCTGCATGACTGAGACTGAGCTACGATTGTGTCCCGTTTCCTTGTCTGTCTTGTCGTCTCCTATGGTCTCCGCTACCCCTTCCCATGAAGACCTTGCGTGGCTTGACGATTGGCAATCTCGGTTTGCGCCTCCTTCCACCGTGTACGCGTCCATTGCTTGCTGCCATGTGACTGTTAGCGATCTGGCGACCCCGGTCCAGGACCCTCCTGAGACCTGGATCATCGACTCCGGGGCCACGCATCACATGACAGCCTCTCGTGAGGCCTTTAGTGTGCTCGGTCCTATAGGCGATGTCTCCGGTGTCCAGAAAGGCTCCGGACAGGTGTTGCCTGTCCGTGGTGTTGGCGTCGTTTGTTTCTGTGGTCCTGCCGGTGACGTCTTTCTGACCGATCTCCTCTTCTTCCCTGGTCTCGAGCTCAGCCTCTTGTCCGTCACTGCCCTTAACCACATGAGCATGGACGTTGTGCACTCACGTGGTGTTGGCACTGTGTCGTTGCGTCTGTCTGGTCTTGTCGTACTGCACGACACTGCCCATGGCAACCTGTGGCATGTACCTCGCCTCTCCTCCTCTCCTTCCGTCTCCTCCCCGTCGGCCGCCACATGCAATGTGTTTGTCACCAATACACTTTCTCCTTAGCACACTCGCCTCTTGCACCGCCACCTCTGCCACGTCCACTCTTCCGCCGTATACAGCATGCTCCGCACCCAGCCGGCCAAGGGCCTTGACCCGGAGACTTTCCCCCTCCCGTGCCCCACTTAGTGCATTGATTGCACGCAGGGGAAGATGTACCGGTCCACATACCCCTTGTCTTCCTCCCGTGCATCCACCCTTCTTGACCTTGTCCATTCGGACGTCATGGGCCCTCTCCCCACCGAGTCCGTTGGCGAGCACGGCTGCTATGTCCTCACCCTCACTGACAACTATTCTCGCTACCGTTGGGTCTTCTGCCTTCGGCAGAAGAGCGATGTTGCCCGAGCTATCCAGGACTGGCTTGTCCTTGCGGAGCGTGAGTGTGGCCGCTCTCTTCACCGCTTTCACTCCGATCGCGGTGGTGAGTACATGGATGAGGCCACGACCTTTCTCGCCTCCCGCGGGATCCACCATGAGACATACGTGCCCTACACGCCCGCCCAGAACGGTGTCTCCGAACGGTGGAATCGTACCATGGCCGACGCCGTCCGCACCATGCGGGTCGAGTCTGGTCTCTCCGATGGCTTCTACTTTGAAGCCATGGCCGACATGACCTGGGTCTGGAACCGGATTCCACACGGTCCCCTTCCCTGCCAGTCCACGCCGTACTAGCATTGGTGCGGTCAGCGAGCTGACCTCCGCCCGGCTCGCGTCTAGGGCTGCGTGGCCATTGTGTGGCTGCCCGCCCCGCAGCAGGGCGGCAAGCTCGTCCCTCGCAGACGTCCCTGCACCTTCCTCGGTATCTCTCGTCAGTCCAAGGCCTGGCGCTTCTGGGATCCCTCCCGGCACTGCATCGTCGAGTCCCGGGATGCCCTCTTCTTCGAGGACCTGTTTCCTTGCGACCTCATTCGCTCCGGCTCGTCCATGTCTATCCCGTCGCGTGGAGGAGTGGTGATTCTGTCCTCCGTCCTACCGCTTCCGGGTGACACATTCCTTAGTCTCTCTAAGCCGGCAGCCCCAGTTGCGTCCGCTGGTCCCTCCGAGGCGGCAGCCCTTTTCGCGTCTGCTGGTCCCTCCGGGCCAGCAGTCCCAGTCGCGTCCACAAATCCCTTCGGGCCGGCAACCCCAGTCGTGTCCACTGGTCCCTCTGAGCTGGCAGCCCCAGTCGCGTCTACTGGTCCCTCCAGGCCAGCAGCCCCAGTCGCGTCCGCTGGCCCCTCCGGGCCGGCAGTCCCAGTCGCGTCCGCTGGTCCCTCCGGGCCGGCAGCCCCAGTTGTGTCCACTGGTCCCTCTCAGCCGGCAGCCCCAGCCATGTCCACTTGTCCCTCTGAGCCGGCAGCCCCAGTCGCGTCTGCTGGTCCCTTTGGGCCAGCAGCCCCAGTCGTGTCTGCTGGCCCGTCCGGGCCGGCAGCCCCAGTCGCGTCCGCTGGTCCCTCCGGGCTAGCAGCCCTAGTCGTGTCCACTGGTCCCTCTGAGCCGACAGCCCCAGCTGCGTCCACTGGTCCTTCCAGGCCAACAGCCCGAGTCGCGTCTGCTGGTCCCTCCAGGCCAGTAGCCCCAATCGCATCTGCTGGCCCCTCCGGGCCGGCAGCCCCAGTCGCGTCCGTTGGTCCCTTCGGGCCGGCAGCCCCAGTTGCGTCCGCTGGCCCCTCTGGGCCAGCACCTCCAGTTACGCCCGCTGGCCACTCCGGGCCAGCAACCCCGTCCGCCTCCATTGGCCCGTCGGACTCAGTGCCATCGCCTACCCTGCCGCGCTACACACGTGGCCCAGGCGGCAGCCTTTGACCCAGACCGTCACTGAGCGCGCAGACCGTCGCACCGCGCTCCGTGGTGCCTCGACCCCCTGTGTCTCCACGTGTCTCCTCCACTCCCACAGACGTGAGTGGGGACCCTGGCACCAAGGCCCTCGGCTTGACCACCTCGGCCATCATTGCAGACCTTCACCCGGGCTCCGCAATGGGCTACGCCATGCTTCATCATGAGCATCGGCACGCTGTCGTGGCTGCACTCGCACGCATCCCACCTGGGGTTCAAGATGCACAAGCTCTCTTAGTCCGCTCCACAGCACGCCCGAAGGACCCAGCCACCCTGCGCGAGGCACGCGCCTCTCCTAAGGCCGCACACTGGGTTGCTGCCTGTGCCTATGATCTTGCCGCTATCCGACAACACCATGTGTATGACCTCGTCGACTTTCCTCTAGGTTGGAAGGCCATCGGCGCCAAGTGGGTCTTTCGGCGCAAGTGGAAGCTCAATGGGTCCTTGGACAAGTACAAGGCCCACCTTATAGCCAAGGGATTTGCCCAGATTCCTGGGGTCGACTACGACCGGATCTTTGCCCAAGTTGGCCGGTTCTCCACTAGCCGGGCGCTCTTCAGCCTGGTCACCCAGCATGGGTGGGAGCTGCATCAGATGGATGTGAGCAACGCTTTTCTCCATGCTTCACTGGAGGGTGAGGAGCTCTACATGGTGTAGCCCCAAGGCTTCGACGATGGCACTGGGAGAGTCTGGCATCTGCGTAAGGCCCTCTATGGCCTGAAGCAGTCGCCTCGGTGCTGGAACCAAGAAATCAGCAGCACGCTCCTTCGTGGCGGGCTCCAATGCAGCACCATTGACCCCGCATTGTTTGTCAGTCCGCGAGGCCAGACTTTTTCTGCTGTTCTGGTTTACGTTGACGATCTCCTCATTCCGTCGCTGGACATGGCTGCCATCCAGTGTGTCAAGGACTTGCTGCACGCCGCCTACAAGATGAAGGATCTCGGATCTACGAGAGTCTTCCTGGGCATGGAGCTCGAGCATGATCGCTCCCAGGGCATCCTGCACATCCACCAGGCCGCCTATGTGTAGACGCTGTCCACCCGCTTTGCGGAGGACCTGCCACTCATGCCAAGAGCATCCTCACCCATGTCACCCGATGGCCAGGTGAAGCTGAAGAGTCCTGACCCAGCTATTGTGGGGGAGCCAGTTGACGTGACCACGTACCTGCGAGTCATCGGGTCACTCATGTTCCTGGCGACGACGACGCGCCCAGACATCGCGTTCGCCGTCAATCTCCTGGCCCAGTTTTCTCAGGAGCCGCGTCACCTCCACTACGAGGCCACGATCCGAGTACTACGCTATGTCGTCTCGACTCCTCGACGAGGTCTCATGTTCCTCTGTTAGCCGTCTGTTGTCGCGGTGGGCTACACCGATAGTGACTGGGCCGGCAGTCCGGACGGCAAGAGTCGCACAGGCTGGATCTTTCTGATTGGCGGCACAGCTGTGTCCTGGCGCAGTGGCAAGCAGGGGTGCATTGCACGCAACCCTGCTGAGGCTGAGTATGTTGCTCTTGGCTCAGGCATGTGTGAGAGTGTGTGGTTACGTCGTCTGTTGTCCGAGTTGCATCAGTCTGTCGCATGCATCACGTTGCATTGGGACAATAAGAGTGCCATGGCCATCGCCGACAATGACGGCGTGCATCATACACGCAGAAAGCACATCAACGTTGAGTATCACTATGTGCGTTCGTTGTTGCACGACGGCAGTATCAGCATCGTGTGGGTTGAGACAGCACGGCAGTTGGCTGACTTCTTGACCAAGGCTCTGAAGCGCGACTCGTTCAAGAAGGTTGTGAGTTCAGTCGGTGTGCGTCCGTGAGTGACTCTCCCTGTCCCTGCTTGCGTTTCTGCTTGGCCTGGGAGAGTTTGGTCGTTGACTGTGTCTCTGCCCACACATGTGCACTACGCCTGTGAGTCATGGGGGAGTGTTGGTTTTCGTGCATCTCTCATCGTACTCTGTTGTGTCCTCCCGGCTTGTGTACACCGGCGTGCAGATGACTGACGGCGAGACTCGACGATGCTGGAGTGTCGCTCGGTGGAGCCGACGTACGCTGAAGCCCACTCACCGTTCGCTGGAGCCTCCTCCCTCCGGCGATACGCTCAGCTCCATCGGCAGGCCTCCTCGGCGGTCGGGCCGCCGGCGGTCACTGCCACTGCAGATGCTGCCTACATGCACCTACCGTTGTGTCTGGTTGTGGCATTGCGTCTGCAGCATCATGCGGTGCCTAGGGTCCATGTCTCCTGTTGTATGGCCCTATGTGGCATCGCTGACTGTCGTAGGCACTGTCTGGGTTTGGGCAGCCATAACTATTTGTTTCTTTTTTTCTAGCTGATTCTGACCGCACGACTGCGTTCGCAGCGTCGGTATTATGGTATGGTCCAGTTTTCAGGCAAAACAGACGACGCCCGGGTTTTGGGCTGTCGGGCGTCTGGTAGGGCTCACCGAGAAAACCCTGCCTGCCAGAAAATAGGTCTAGGACTATTTTCTGATTGACTAGTTAGCTGAGTAACAAGTTCTACACTAGTGGGGGGGAGCTAGAACTTGGAGGGGTCTCCCATTGTTGCTCATTCTTAATTCCTAATCAGTCACTCTCAGTTTTCAGCTGCTTTCTGAGTAACAAACCCAGAGCTTCCAGACTTAGACTCTAGAGCAGTAGACTGAGGGGGCAGCAGACTTAAGCAACGAGCGTGGAAGCCCGTACGTTGCATCAACAACGCTGCTGCCCCAACCTGCAGCCTAGGTTTTCCAGCTCTACATCATGGTGAAAACTGGCATACATCGCTAGATTGCTACCCTCCATCGCATCCATTACGATAGAAGACTACGATAACATTCACGATGTTGGGAGGCGAGGGCGATTCGGTCCACGACAGTGTCGATAGACGTCTTTTCACTCGCACTTGCTCAACCGCTACCTCTCTCAGCTCCTCCGACCCCCCCCCCCCTTGTTACGCTGAGTGGGAAGTAAGTGGTTCATAAAAATGAGGTGCGAGAAAATAGACATTTGGAGGATTTGGTACAGATTGATGATTCGTATGAAGCAGTAAGTATGATATGATGAGTAGTGTCGATTAAGTCAAGCACATAAATGCAATGACAAGATTTAGAATGAGGCATAATTCGGGTCCTTGGCGTTCGAGCCCAGCGAAATATGCGAGTTCATGCCGTGAGTGGCTGCTTCTACAAGCTCTGCCAAGAAGTGGAGGCGGGTTCGGGAATATCGAGGTGTGGTTTTACATAGAAGTCAACCAAACAACATTAAAACAGTGATGTAGTCCGTGACCATTCTGGAACAAACCGTCAGAAGTCAGGGTAGGTGGCTAAAAAACCCTTGACCTGTTGGCGTAAAAATCCTAAGGATGTCTCGCGATGGGCCATGAATGAAATGACAAAAGTTCCCACTCTCCAAGTTTAGGGACTCATGTACATGAGGGATGCAATACTTTGTCCCCTTTTTACCGCGACGTCCGAAAATTCTAGCAGACGTAGGCCAGTGACGACGACAGTAGGCGTCGATCAAGTGATCAACCTCTCAGAGATTGTTTTAGGACTCCCTGGTATTGTGATTAGTGTCGTAACCATTTCACTTCACCAAATACTCGATCGTTTTTCTACGGCATTTATGTCCGAGGATATCTGCAACCACGTTCTCCATATCCCGTCCACTTGTACAGGAGGTGGGGGCATAACGTCTTTTTTGGTTGAGTTTGTGTTGGGGTCTTCCTTGTGCTCAAGTTTTGTGTCGTGCAGGCAAACTCGAGTGACGACAGGGGTTTGCATTTGCTCGATCTCAAATGGTCCCAACAGGCAGGAGTTGAGCTTTGCAAAGTCTTGTTGTCGGAGTTTGATGTTCGTCGAGCTGAGCGGAACGCGATTGTGAGCACTAAACACGTTATCACTGCAATGTCAATCGGCCGCTCACTTCATGGCTGCTCATGTATTCACGAGAGTCTGCCGCATTTCCTCCAAGATGCTTGAGAAGTCCCTACGGTAGATATCGACTGCGAGAAATTTTTTCTCTCCCTGTATAGTCCTGCCGGTGTGGCGAGAAGTTTGCCACAAAACTATTCTAAAAGATATTATACCTATTACGGTGGAAGTGGTGGAGTTGTACGTGAGTTCGGCAGCTGGAAGTTTGGCTACCCAATCGATTTCGTGTCACTGGCATGAAGTGTAGAGAAGTTGTTCGAGAGCCTGATAAGTACGCTCTGTTTGCCGGTAAGTTTGAAGATGGAACACAATTCATAGCTGTTGCTGACTACCGAAACATGTCATCAATTCGTGCCCAAAACGACAAGTGAACTGGCCATCTCTTTTGTTGAGGATGGTACGTAGCATGTTGTGCAACCGTACCACCTGTTTTAGAAGAAGCCGCATTGTTCCCTAAGCGGTGACGGTGGTCGTCGTTGGGATGAAGTGAGAAATTTTAGAAAATCTTTCCACTACCACGAGAATGGTGTCATAGCCCTCGGGAGTAACGGGTAAACCGGTCATGAAGTCCATGCTGATGTTAATCCATGGCTTTGTTGGAACATGGAGTCGTTGGAGTAGACCAGGTGGCCTTGTGTGTCAGGATTTTTTTCTCTGACAGGTGTCGCACAATTTCTAGAACGCTGACACGTCGATCTGCATCTTGTCCCATCAATAATACCTTGCCAGTTTCTTGAGTGTTTTGTCCTTGATGAAGTTTTCACCTTGATCTGTCTCGTGGAATTCCTCTAATAGCATCATCTGTAGCTCCTTGGTTGAGGGAACCAGGACCCGGCGAGTAAATTGCCAGTAGAGGTGGTCAAATCATAACGTTTTTTTTTTGTACCCGCGGAACTCCTTAAAACCCTTTGCAAAATTTCGCTCGAGGTACGGGTCTCGTTTGATGAGTAGAGAGTTGACCTCGACCACTAGATTTGGTCACCGACTCAGGGCATCCGCCGGATTAATCTGTCCATGTCAGTACTCGATGTCGCAGTCGAATTTAGACTCGAGGAACTCCATCCATTAAGTTTTTTGACGGTTCATATTTGGCTGAGTTTTGGGATATTTCAGATCGTGATGGTCGGTGCAGATGATACGTCGTTGGCATTCCAAGCAGCATCGCCATGTCTTGAACGTGTTGAATATGTTTATCCCTTATTCAGTGTTACATCATGGATGAGGAATGCTGTGAATGCCCTTGTGGAGGTGTGACTCCTGGATCCGTTGTTGGGTGAATCAACTATGCTCTGTCCCATGTGAGATATGATTCGTGAGAACACCATGTGGGTGAATGATTTACCTGGCCATTTTGTTGATTTAGCCAAGTGAGAGGTCATGAGTTCGATCCTGGCCCCATTCACATCTTCGTTGTTATGGAAGCTTCGAATTCAGAAATTCCATAACTTCTTGGAAGCCACATGGTTGGTTTATCACCTTGGCACTGGGATGCTTATGTGTCAAGCCCACAACGAGAGTCCATTGGTGATGTGGCTAGATTAGGCCACTTGTCTTACATGCTGCTCAATGAATCCTTGATGCTCACTTGGGTATTGACGACTTGAGCTCTTCTTGAGATGTAATGCAAAGTTGTTAATACTCTTGAACATGAAGTGTATGCTTGTTTACGTTTGGGGTACATGACACATGCCTGCAAAGGAAAAGGGTGCAAAAACCTTTGTGAGCCTTTTGGTTTTGTGGCTTCCTTGCTGGAGGTGGTCAGCTCAATAGCTAACAAAGTGTTATGAGCCCATGCCTTTGGTTAGAGAAGATTCACGCACGCAACCGCTAAGTCACAAGTAATGAGAGAGCCTTTGCTCTCACCCAACTTCTATGTTTGTAGGTCAACATTATCAGGAGGGAAATTCAAAACATTTGCATCTTTTTGCATTGGGATTTGACATCAGCCTACATCAGCCTACATCAGCCTGCATCAGCCTGCATCAGCCTGCATCTGCTTGCAATGGCCAACATGAACATGGCAAGAAGTTTCCTCTTCTCACCACCAGCCTACAATGGCCTCAAACACAGGTGCATCGGCATGAACAACAGGTGCAGCAGCCGTAGAAGTTGTAGTTGTGTTGATGGCAAGTACAGGGGAACCAGTGAACTATTTTACCATCCTTAAGTTTGATAGAGAGGCGTTTTCTCTCTGGAAGTGGCAATTTGAAATCATAATGGAAGATAGTGACTTGCTAGGATGTTTGATGAAACAATCCTTACACCAAAGGAAGAGGGTGCTGACCTTGTGCCATGGGTCAAGCTCAACAGAAGGCTCTCGCTGTTCTTGTGTCCTCCACACAACCCTTTGGTTTTTCACACATCAGTGGTTGTACATTGGCAGACATAGCATACGCCAAACTGGACAAGGTGTTTCAGTCCTCACTTGCCAACCTTTTTACTTCTACAAAACCTCATCTACATGAGGCTTGGTGAAGGGGAGGATGTCTCGGCCTTTATGCAGAAGCTTGAGATGCTCTTGCAAAAAGCCACAGGCATGGGGTGGGACTTGAAATCCGATATGCAGGCCATGATTTTTTTGATGGTTTTTTCTGACCCCACCTCTTCTGTCGGAGAGTTGGGATCCCATGATCACAGTGAAATGAGGGTTGATTGAAGATGAAGTTTCTTACACCACCATCTCGGAGTACATCCGGAATGAAGACATACGTCACAGCAGTAGTGAAATAAACATGGCTGCCTTTGCCTCACAGAGTAGTAGCACCTTTCACAATACCTCCTCCTCTGGATATAAGGAAAACAACAACACTAGCAGCCATGGAAGGGGTGCAAAGCACCAAGGGAACTTCCACAACTGCGACAATGCTGGAAACTGGGCTTAAGAGTGCAGGGCATCCAAGGAGGGAGGGGATAAGAATGAACGGAGAGAGGGAATGGTGGGAAGGATCTCACAAGCTTGATGGCTGAGTGTGCCTCCAATAAAGGGAGGGCGATACCACGGCCTGGAGCCTACGACCTTGATTCAGGCACAAACAAGCACATCACTTATGAGAAAAAAGATTTCATCTCTCTTGCTCTATACAACAAGAACTTCAGAGTTTCCATTGACAATGTTGAGGGAGCTGATGAGATTTGGCGATAAGCTGGTTACAGTGGGCGTCAACGGTGCGGACTCCAATCTAAAGCTAGAGGGGGTACTCTACTTTCCCTCCTTCACAGCCAACCTGGTCTCTATCTCTAAGATAATTGACCACGTCATGACAGTGGTCTACACAGAGAAGGAAGTAGTAATAGTTCCTAGGAATGACATCAACATATCCTAATATGCCAAGGAGGTTGTTTCACAGGTCCCTTGCGTTGCGGTCTTGCAGACCGAGATGACAAAATCAAAGGCTGAATCCTCGGCCAAGAGTCATTGTGAGGAGAGTAGCAACATACAGTCTGATGATGAAGGGCATATTGGAGCAGTGGAAGAAGTGGCAGTGGAAGATTTGGCAACAAAACCGGAAGTAAAATCAGCCACCGAGGCTGTTCGTTCCAGCCAGCACCCATGCTCTAGGAACTTGTGGCACATGTGCTTTGGATACATGGCTCATCGCATACTGGTGCTTATGGGAGAGCGGGAGGCAATACATGGGATGGAGCTAGGTGATGAGGCAGAGGAAGCTGAGATCTTGTGTGAGCCATGCCTTTAGGGAAAGGCCAAGAAGAAACCCTTCAAGCGCAATGGTACGCGAGTTCATGCATCCCTTGACCTCATCCACTCTAATGTGTGTGGTCCCTTCCGTATAACATCTTAAGGATGTAGCAGACACATCCTCACATGCACTGATGACAAAAGCCACAAGGTCTGGATATACTTTCTTAAAAAGAAAAGTGAGGTGAATGAGAATCTACAAGCTTTTATCGCTATGGTTGAGCGATAGAGTGGAGAAAAGGTGAAGGCCTTCAGGACGGATAATGGGGGAGAGTATGATGCTTGCATGGAGTGTCTTAAGACATAGGGAATTGAACACCATAAATCTACCCTCCACTCACCTCAAAGTACCAGCGTAGCAGAGAGGATGAACCAGACCAACCTAGACATGACAAGGTGCATGCTCTTTGTCGCCAACCTGCCTCCTAGGTTTTGCGAGATGATTTTAAGGGGTAGCTGAGTAACAGATTAGAGATAAAGGACATGTGTCCTCTTGAATTCTACCTTGGAATTGCCATAAAGCATGACAGAGCAGCAGGTACCATCAGCCTCAACCAGAAAAAATGCATTGAATCCATCCTGAAACGTTAGGACATGGCAAATCGCAAGCCTGCCAGCACATCCATGAGCCCATAATGCAAGCTCTCCACCTCAATATCCCCATCCAACAAAGCGGAGAAAACTGACATGCTGGGCATTCCATATGAGTATGCAGTGGACACTCTCATGTATGCCATGGTCGCCACCTGACCAGATATAGCCCATACGTTTGGGCAGGTGAGCCGGTTTATGGCCAATCTTGGTCCACTCTGAACCGCATCATGCACCACCTTAAGGGGATGTGATATGTGGGGCTC
Organism: Penium margaritaceum; assembly: GCA_023375785.1. Taxonomy (NCBI): domain Eukaryota; kingdom Viridiplantae; phylum Streptophyta; class Zygnematophyceae; order Desmidiales; family Peniaceae; genus Penium; species Penium margaritaceum. The sequence goes on from SZWC01001005.1 coordinate 284,269, forward strand.
CAGTTTGGAGGCCTCACTGGATCCGCGTCACTCCGTTCCATGTGCTACACCAACACCGATTGGAGAAGCAATACAGACTAAAGAAAATTCACCTCCGGCCTCGTGTGTATGTTGAATGGAGGTGCTGTCAGTTGGGTGAGTCACAAGCAGGAATGTCTATCTCTGACAGCAGCTGAAGCTGAGTACATCGCCTTGCCTGAGGTGTCTAAAGAGATGCAGTGACTATGCAGCTTGCTATCTGAGATGAAGATAAAATTAGCAACGACAACGCTCGTCAAGATCGACAACATGAGCACAATTGACATGTCTAAGAACCCTGTCCTGTCTAGGCACACAAAGGACATTGAAATCTGCCATCACTTTGCTCGGGACTTGGTCTACAAGCAGAAAGCGGAGCTCGAGTATGATGGTACCAAGCTAGACTGGGCTGACATGCGTACGAAGCCACGTGACAAGGATCTCCACCAAGCAGGCAAGCAAGGTATTGACATGGTCAGTGCAGGTGACGAAGACTGGTGATAGCAACTGACACAAGGTGTAAGGGAGAGAATTGTTGAATATATTTGCCCCTTGTTCATTGTTGTAGGATGGATCAACAATGCTTTGCCCTTGGTGGATGTATGACCCTTGGATCCGTTGTAGGGTGAATCAACTATGCTCTGTCTAATATGCGGTATGACCTGTGGGTACACCATGTGGGTGAATAATTAACTTGGCCATTTTGTTATTTTGGCCAAGTGAGAGGTCATGAGTCCGATCCTTGTCCCGTGCACATCTTGGTTATTAATGAAGCTTCCAAGAAAAAAAATCCATAACTTCTTGGAAGCTACATGGTTACCCTGTCACCTTGGCATTAGGATGCTTATGTGTCAAGCCAACAACGCAAGTCCATTGGTGATGTGCCTAGGCCAGGCCACTTCTCAGGAATGTATTTTTAAGTTAAAGGATTGGAAAGAAAGTTACAAAAATACTTGTCTTGCATGCTGATGAATTAACCCTTGCTTGATGCTCTCTTGCTTATTGATGACAGGAGCTCTTCTTGAGATGAAATACTAAGGCGTTAGTACCCTTGAAGGTGAAGTGTATTCCAGATTAAGTTTGAGGTGCATGACACATGCGCGTAAAGCAACAGGGTGTAAAAACCTTTGTGGGCTTTTTGGTTTTCAGCTTCTCTGCAACAGGTGGTTAGCTGAATAGCTGAAAAAACGTGTGCACGACTGTGGGCATTTATGGCTTGTGTACTATATAGTTGAGTTCCTGTCCGTATAGTTTTTGCGACATATACGTGGCCGGATGCTCAGCACCACCATTATCTTGGAGGAGAATGGCTCCGGTTGCCCGATCAAACACATCAGTGGCTGTAATGTAGTCCACAATTACATCGACCAATCTTAAGGCTAGTATAGAAGTTAAAAGGTTTCTTAAAGAATTGAACGCTTCTTGTTTTTTACCCCCCTTATTCCACTAGTTATATTTTGAGTGAGATTGGAGAGAGGCACTGATAATCGAGCGTCATCCTTTGCAAAACGATGGTAGGATTTGCAGAAGCTAAAAAATACTTGGACATCTTGAGCATTAGCAGGTATTGACTAAATAGCGACCGCCTCCACCTTTTTCTTATCCATGGTGATTCTTCCACCACGAATGATTTGACCCAAAAACTCGATTGACTGGCGAACGAAGTTACACTCCGAGGTTTTGAAAAAAAACTCTCTTTCTCAAACCTCAAAAACTTTTTAAAGATGTCCATTGTGCTCCATTAGGGTACGTCTCTGTAGTAGGATGTCGTCCAGGTACACGAAGATGAAGTTGTCGAGGTATAGGTGGAATATGTTGTTCATCGCCGCCCTAAAACTTGTGGAGGAATTTGCGAGTCCAAACGGCATAACCATGAACTCAAAGTGCCCGTATCTTGTGCGAAAGGCTGTTTTCTCGACGTTTTCATCAGATTCGTGATCCAATGATAGCCGCTATGTAATTCAATTTTGCTGAATTTTTTTTCAGATTTGGTCAAAACGTTTGTCTGCTCGTAGAAGGAGGTCGCAGTTCTTGATGGTGATATCCTTGAATGCTTGGTAGTTCGCACACATGCGCATTTCTCCGGTTTTACTTTTTACGAAAATTACGTGTGTCAAGTAGGTTGACGTGGAAGTTCTAATGAACCCGTGACTGAGCATCTCGTATAGCAGATTCTTGAGTTCAGTCAGCTCATCATCGCTCATCCGATAGGTCCCCTTCACCACGAGTCTACTACCCAGCTTCAGGTCTATCTTGTTGTATTATTGCCCCTTAGCATGCCCAAGGCAGCGCCGGGAGGCATCGAAAAGCCGCTGGAGGGGGCAAATCTTTGCGTTGTACTCTAGATGCCTAAGGGCTGCTCCAGATGCAGATTGGATTTAAGTTCGTGGAAGCTCATGAAATTTGTTTGACCGGAATCGGAAACATAACGAGGGAGATACGGGCTCCAAAGTTGGAATGTGCGCAGCGGCTCTGGGAGTCGGCCGCGGTTCGACTTCTGGTGAAAAATCCACCGGAATGAGGGACAGCCAAAATCCTGGCTCAGAGTCTGAAACTCAGAAGTTCAGTTTGTTACTTGGGGACTTGGTCCAACTGCAGGTTCTCGGACAAATTTCGAATCACATCAATCGCTATCACCAAATGCGATGATTAACTCATCAAAACACAAACCAAAAGTACAGGGAGCACCGCCACACTGTGTAGGGACATCTGTGCCTCCAAGAAGGCGTTTTGATGGGTCCTTGATATGCAAGGACGCTCCAGCGGGTACCACACGTGTGGTTAAGTGAACGGCTGGATTGGTGTGACGCACTTTGGTAGACGTAGCGGGAGCTACAGCTAACAGAATCGCATGTAATTTGGTGCGTTCGGAAGCTTGAGATTAGCCCTACGACTGTCATTTCATGGCCATCCCCAAAAACGAATACAAAATTGCATTATTCCCTTCCCTTGCATGTTTTCTCATCTCTATCCAACTCACAGAAACATAGCGTGAGGCCGCCAGAAAGCTCACCCTTAGACTCAGAGCTCGCACAAAAAAGTAGCTGTGAACAAGTGAAGACCCTTCAGGCCATGTTGGAACAGACACCACTTGGGGGCGAGTTTCAAACAGAGGGTTATGGACCCACTTCCCTGACCGGTCTGCACATCGCTCACACATTTTCTAGCGGATGGGATTGTTTTCGAGGACGACATTGCTGTCAAATTCTAAGGTCTCGGAGTGGAAGTCTGCACAAATGGCGCAAAAGGAGACGTAGTCCATTTAGAAGTATGCAGATGACCCAGGCTTTTGGCTATGGAGGTGGAACTGTGAGCTCCACCTTGAGGATAAGGGGCTATTGTAGGTCATAAAGGAAATAGAATTCCTCGACGAAGCGACAGCGATGGAAGTGCAGAAGGAGGCCTTCGCAAAGAAGAATACGAAGGTGCTGATGTTGGTGGTGTCCGGTATGACCGAGTCGTAGTGGGACTGCTTCCAAGGCTGCAAGCTGGCAGCGGAGGCTTGAAAAAAACTCTGTGCCATCCATCAATCCAAGTCACTGGAGAACAAACATTTGCAATGAAGCGACTCCTGATAGTGAGAATAAAAAAGGGAGATGATTTCATCTCCGCCATGTAGTAGATTGAGTCGCTCGTCTCACAATCCAATGATGTGTGGTGGAATATTGACACACAGTTATAGATGATAGCCCTCCTCATGGCCCTTCTTGATAGTTGGAGCCCTCTCATCACCGTCTTGGGAGGATGGTCAGAGGACTAGCTCACCTATGGCGTGGTCACAGAGTACATCTGTAATGAGGCGTAACGAGGTGTAACGAGCTATGGGGAGTCCTCGTCTTCGTCGTCGGCCCTTGTCACCAAAACACGTGGTGGCAGAAGCGAGGGCAAAGGCGCTGGCGGACATGGCGTTGGCAAGAAGGACACCAAGAAGGATGCGTGCCGCAACTGTGGCAAGGATGGCCACTCGGCCCGTGAGTGCACCATGGAGGCGGCGGCAAGGATGCCAAAGACACGAAGGCGCTTCTCAATGACACTCAAAATCACTACCTCTGGAAGGCCAACCCGCGATGCCTTGACTCCGAAGCGGAGGAGCACACCCAGGCCAAGAAGGTCGGGTTCATCAACTACACCAAGTCCAGCAAGTCCATGGTGGTCGCAAGCGACAAGGTTGAGCCAGCGGCTGGCTAAGGAGACGTGGATGTGGAGGTGGTGGTTGGTGGGAAACCGGTGCAACGCGTCATCAAGGATGTGCAGCACATACCTGGCTTGGCTGAGATTTCTTAGTGCCAAACCCTTGATAGACAAGGGGTACGAGGTACTCTTCAGGAGAAAGGGGGCACTCGTGAGGAAGGACGATGGCGGCAAGCCCGTGCTGGAGGCTAATTGCGAGGGAGGCCTCTACATCGTGGAGACCAAGGTGATCCCCACGGTGACAGATTCAATAGATTTGCAGGAACTTACCGTCAACCTGGCCAAAGGAGGGGGAACGGATCTGGAGCTGAAATTTTCAATGTGGGAGGGAAGGGTGGGGGGGAAGAGAGAGAGAGAGAGAGAGAGAGAGAGAGAGTGTGTCGAGGGAGGGGGGACGGAGGACGGGAGAGAGGTCGGAAGGACAGATGCACGGAAGGACGGACGGATGGACAGACCTACGGACAGAAGGCCAAGCCTATAGGGGGAGAGGGAGGTGGAGATGGACGGCAGGAGGGAGGGAGGGC
>SZWC01001005.1:295762-322390 GCA_023375785.1 Penium margaritaceum
AGAGAGAGAGGGAGTGAGGGAGACCGAAGAGAGAGAGAGAAAGAGAGAGAGAGAGAGAGAGAGAGAGAGAGAGGGAGAGAGAGAGAGAGAGGGAGTGAGAGATAGAGAGAGAGAGAGAAGGGAAGAGCGCAGGAGGAAGGGCGCCAAAAAAAGTGCAAGTGCTGGTTTCCCCCCTCACAGAACTGAGAGCCACCTCCAAAAAAGTACAAGTGCAGGAACCCTGTAAGCAAAGATAGAGAGGAAAGTAAGTGAGAAAGGAAAATGAGACCTTGGTGGAGTCTAAGTAGTCCACCAAGGCCCAAGTCTCCTTCAAAATCGATATCATCGATTTTAACTTCTGTAATATCGATTTTAAATTCGATATTGACAAATATCGATTTTTTATAAAAAATATCGAAATATTGCCTGAATGGGCGATATTGTCGATATCGGGGTTTTGGGGGTCCCACCCCTGTGACCTCAATATCGATATCGATATCGATATTGATATCGAGTCGATATCGATATCGATATCGATATCGATATTTCAATATCGATATTGGCGATATTGCCAATATCGATATCCATTTTGCACCACCCTAGTGTTGACCTAAAATCAATCAACTAACATTTTGATGTCAAGATGTGACTCCGATAGCCAAATCCTTTGCCATCCTTGGAACAATCAGCCTCTCTCACCCCAGTCCTCTTAAAATAGTTGGAAGCATGAACCAGGTCAGCTTGGTTTCCTCAAGGGTGTGCACACACCCTCAAGCCAACAGGACGGACGGACGGACGGATGGACAGATGGACGGACGGACGGACGGACGGACAGATGGAAGGACGGGTGGATGGACGGATGAACGGAAGGACAGAAAGACGACAGAAAGGAAGACGGAACGAAGGACGGGAGGAAGGCGGAGGGGGAGGGGGCTATCAGGGAGGATGAGAAAGAGGAAGAAGAATAGAGGGAGAGGATGGGTGGGCAAGGCGGCAGAGGGGGGAGGAGGGGCAGAGGGAGAGAGAACGAGAGAGAGAGAGAGAGAGAGAGAGAGAGAGAGAGAGAGAGAGAGAGAGAGAGAGAGAGAGAGAGAGAGAGAGAGAGAGAGAGATAGAGAGAGAGAGAGAGAGAGAGAGGAGGAGATAGAGGAAGGGAGATAAGGGAAGGGAAGGAGGAACAAAGGATGGGTGGATGGGATGGATGGACGGGCTGACAGAACGGACGGACGGACGTGATGGACGGTCGTCATGGACGGACGTATGGACGTGACAAATGGGCGTGAAAGACAGAAGGTCAGACGGATGGACAGAAGAATGGATGGACAGACGGCCGGCAAACAGGATGGACGGGGAGGGAGCAACGGAGGGGCGGATGTGAGGAGAGGGGGAAGGTAGGAGAGGCTTGGGCCGGCGGGGGAGGGGGGGGGGCACAAAGAAGGGAGGGATGGGGGGAGCTCACCTGAGCTCCCGCCGCGTGCCAGCAGGGGGTGCCTCGCGCCAAGGGGAGTGCCGAGTGCCAATGGACGGGCGCACACGCCCACACAGGTGCAGTGTTCCAAAGGACGGACGCACACGCCCACAATGGCGCCGCATGCCAAAGGATGGATGCGCACGCCCACAAAGGCGCCCTGCGCCAAGTCGGGCGGGGCGTGTTCCAAACGGGCACCAAGCGCTGAAGGTCGGGGCACCAAGTGCCACAAATGGTGGGGCCAAGCGCCAGCAAGGGGGATGCCAACCGCCATGGATGGGAGCGTAAGGATGACAGCCCAACGTGCACACGGTGGACACGAGAAAAATGGAGCTGACGATAGGATTATCACGCAGCGGGAGTGGGTTACACGGGGGCGGAGACGGGGAGGGCGAATTGGAAGCGGAGGGGCGACCGGAAGCAGGAGGGGGACAGGAATAGGAACCCGTGGCTTGATGCCATGTAGAAAAGGATAGATTGGAGAGAATTGTTGAGTAAGCACGTGAATGGTACATATGGGCAGGGGTTGGACGTGCCATGGATGGCGGACGCCATTGGGTTGGCGTGCACGCACAACCCAACAGCATGTAGCCGTTCGGTAGCAAGCCTACTACCCTACTTTGGAGAGAATTCTAAACTAGAAAAGAGATACTACATCAACTACTTTAACAGGTGAAATCTGGCTTTCTTGCTTTTGCTTATTGAGTACTGAGAGGCTATAAGCCATATGTGCTGTTGCATGCTTGGGGAAAACATATAGAAGTTTTGGAGGGGAAGAGGAGTGGGGTTGTGTCCAACGTTCTTGCTAGATGAGGTGGAGAAGGATTGAGCATATGAAAGTCCAGGTTGCATGAAAGCTAAGGGGTTGAAGAGGGCAAAAGAGGACATCAATTGGGTCTTAGGGGAGGTCAAGAAAGATGTTGTGGAAAGTGGTTATAGGCACGATGTAAGACCGTGTGCCCTTGGACATAGAAGAAAACAGTGTTCGATAGGTTCGTCCTGAAGGAAAAAAGGGCAAGGACCTTCTTTATCCTGGTTGAGGAATCTGGTACGATGGGCTACTGGAATCGAGCAAAACAGGATTTTTATCATACTTTTTTTCACACGGAGGTCAAGAGGGAGGTGACCGAATTTGCGACAAATAGAAGGCCAGGGAAATGTTTTGTGTTGGTGTTTATCTTTCCAGTTTGCTTCATAGGAGGGGAAAAAGGAATTTCTTTGTAAGAAGCGGGAATACACTTTTAGGAGGGCAGGTGGAGGGTGGGGGTAACAGTACGATGGTACCTGGCGACGAGGTGGGAGTCCCAAAAGATTCTGGTTGTCAGAAACAAAGGTCGGTGTCAAGACCTTGTCTCGTGTCATGTGGGGTCACGTCCACGGATGTGGGTGGAGTTTGAGAAAAGGGAGGACGACGAGGGCTTGGTGTTAAAAAGGGAGAGGAGGGAGGGAGGTGGAAGATGATGGGAGGGGGAAGTGTTGTGAGATCTTGGATGGTGACATAGCACGTGAGGCGTAAGGTATGAGGGAGAGATGCTCCAGCTTGGATGATACGAGCCACATGAAAGGGAGGGAGTTGTGGGTGTCAGAGACAATGGCCTGCCATGCGGGTGGGTAGGAGTGGAGTGGTTGGGAGAAAAGGTCACCGAGCATGATCTCTTAAGTCAGAAGCCATTGTTCGGATGGTGGGACGCCAAAGGGCACAGAGTCTTTTTTAGATATGAAACAATTGTAGGAATCTTACTCTTGAGCAAGTTCTTTGAAAAGGAGACGTGAGGGTGGACTGTTTGGGCCGGAGGCCATAAATGTCTTGAGGATGAATCACCAGCGAGGGTAAACCAATGGTAAATTCAGGCGACTGATGAAGGGATGGGAGAGGAACAAGTGACCTTTGGAAAGGCTTGGGTGAAGAATGCCTTGTTTTTCCATTGTTATCCTCTTGGGGCAAGGAAGACACAACTCCATTTTGCTGCCTGTGCCGCAATGATTCCACTACCAAACTATCCCGACGTCGCCTCTGGCCTTAGGGGCATAGGCTGTGGCCAAAGAATACAGGTGTAGCCCTCTTGAGATTTCACTCCGTGAGGTGCTGGAGGAAAGTAAGTTGTGGAAGAGAGTGTTGATACAATGAATGTGCTCTGAGGAGTAAAATAGGAATTTAGGATTCAGATAGGAATTTATTGCGGAAACTTTGGTATGGACCGCGACACACGCTTTCATGCATAAGGAGACAGCAGCCTGTAGGAATTTGATGACTGGGATCCATGTGTGATTTGGATCGAGTTTGGGGTGGAACATGTGACTGAGGACCGGGAATGGTTCCAAAGGGTGAGAGTAAGGGGAGGATGGTACGTCTGGTATATTGTTCCCAATATGGATAAGGTGGGTTTTGTGGTAGTAAATGCGCAATCCGCTGCAACGGGATGCAGTACATAGGAGCTGTGCAAAGAGGGATTTCATGGGGGGAGGGGAGGATCAGGTTGACTCATCTGTGTAGCCAACAAGGGAGTGGAGGGTACTTTAGGAGATCTGTTTTACCTCTGGTCGTGACTGACTGAGGAGGGGGGCCTACCTCAGGAAAAAACAATGACCAGGGGTTGAAATAGGCTTTCTAGAAGGTTCTTTTACTACGGCTGGAAAGTTCCAGGGTAGAAAAATTTAACCATAATTTTGATAATAATATAAGATACTTGTTGAAAGTGGTGTCTTTGATGAAAACTGGAGTCCTTCTGGAGTTTGTTTGCAAGATAAGGGTGTGTAAATCCCAGATATATTGTTGTCATGTGGAAGCTTGTAGTGCAATGACCTTATCCGTGAGGAAAGAGCACGGGTCCTTCCATCTCTCCAGCAAGATCAGTTGAAAGAGAAAGGCACGAATAAGTGACCAAAGTGAACCAAATTCATTTGGTTAAAGATTCCCAATGAGAATATGCAAAGTAGATAGTTTGAAGGGGAAGAAGAGGAAGATGAAAATGTTGTGAAGTTGCAAAACCAATGAGTGCAAGTAGGGGCATAAAAGAAGACAATGTTAAACTGTTTCTTCTGTTGATCAATACTGGCACACATTAAATCCTTCCAAGGAAAGCGGGTGCATATCACCACTTTTATAGAGTGGAAAAGTATCTTCGTCTATTAATATTTGCTGAAAGATGAAGTGAAAGGATGTTGTCTTCAGTGCGGAATAACCTCCAGTCAAGGAGAGCATTAGAAAATGTCTCCCTCCAACTTTCTTTGTATGATGGACAGAATCTATGTCAGACAAGGAGACGGTGAAATACCTTTCTTTGAAAAGGGGAGTTGGGTAAGCAATATATTCAGATGTTGAGTTGTGGAGGAAGACCCATTATAAATTCATTTATGTAAATAATGATAGGGATGGGTGTTTTTCCTTGTAATCAAAACATCATGTCCGTGGATGGGGGCTAAGTGAAAGTGAGACAGGTTCGATTGCCATGGGTAATTCTGAGTCAGTGGAAGGTTCTAGGAGATGAAAGGCTATCTTGATACAAAGTAATGTAAGGTCCTGCATGTCCATGTAATGGGTGCGTACTTGAGCTGAAAAGAGGAAGGGCCCTTTGGAAAGATTTTTTCTTTGAGAACTTGGGAGCGATTCTTTCATTGCATAAAGGAGGTCTTTCTTGGCATGCGACCAAGGATTTGTCGGGGGAAGAATAACGCCAGCAAGCATACTATTATGCGTGAGGAGCCATCGTTTATTGAAGAAGACCAAGTTTTGCTCATGCTCGTGAAGGCTAAATTGATTGAATGCAACATATTCCTTTGTTTATTTTTTTCAACGAAACTACATGGAGGTTGAATAGACAGATGAGAAAAGAGGAAATACTGTAGTACTTCTTGTTTTCATTTGAAGTAACATTTACTTATTCTCCCATGTTCATCAGAATTGTTATGGTATCTTTGGGTGAATCCTTATCCTAATTTTGAAAACTTATCTTCTATACACACAAAAATCCCAAAACGTGCACAAAAATACTCCGATTCTAGGGAAAGCTCACATTCGGCTGCCAAAAGCATGCATATCCATGATTCTTGGCACTTGGACGTGTGAACAATCGCTCCCCCAACACGTCAGAGTGCGCCAACAATGAAGTCACATCCATCGGACACAACATGCACTTGATAACTTGAATTGTCGAGCTGTCAAGTAGTAATTTTTTAGGGGTGTCTTGTGGAGAGAGAGGGATTAACGGTGTCAGAAAATGATCCCCGGGTGGAGGCATCTCCAACTTGCCCCGATGGGTCTGCACTGGGTGTTCACGGATTTCTGTTTTGGTGCGGTTTCTGAGTGAGCTTTCTGGTCGCCTCACGCTATGTTTCAGGGATTGGAAGGGAGCTGTGAGACAGTCAATTTTGCCTTAGTTGATGGACATGGACATGATCCAAAACATTTGTAGGACTAGTCATTAGCTCTCCAACGCACCAAACCGTTGCTCCCGCTACGTCAGCCAAAGCGCAGCACCCCAAACCAGCCACTCAGTTGGCGGCGTGCACCACGTCGCCCGCCGAGGCGCCCTCACACATCAAGGACCCATCAAAATGCCATTATGGAGGCACAGATGTCCTTACACGTAGTGGCAGTGCCCCTCACACCATTGGGGTCTGAATCGATGAGTTAATCATCCAATTTGGTGATGGGGATTGATGTGGTTCGAAACCTGTTCGGGGACCTGCAGTCAGAATTTCGACGAAGTCCCCGAGTTACAAACTGTACTACTGAGTTTCGGACTCCGAGCTAGGATTTTGGCTAAGTTCCTCACTAACAAACTGCACTGCAGAGATCCGGCGAATCATCCACCGGAAACCTCGGCAGCCTTCCAAAGCAAAATCCCCAGATGGAATTTTGTTACTCATTCCAGTCAATTCTTCACCGGCAGTCGAATCGCGGCCAGCTCTCAGAGCCACAACGCACATCCCAACTTTGGAAGCCCATGTCTCCCTCGTTACTTTTCCAATTACGGTGAAATAAATTCCACCGGATTTAGCGACTCGTCAACTTTCAGGGACAATCCTCCATTCTAGGATCCAAGCAATCCTAAAGCCGCTAGATCCAACTGCAAGGATTTTCCTCTCTCTGGCGGCTCGCCGGCGCCAGGAGGCACCGCACTTGAGCAAGCAGAGGGACAAATATTCAACATTCTCCCCCTTGCGCCTGCCATGCCCGCTGCTCCTGATTGCTCTAACTCATCTTCTGCGTCCTGTAGCCCATCATAGCTAGTCATCCCAAGCGCGACCACGCTCATTGCGTGTCGGTCCACGGGCTGCACTTTGGTCAAGCAATATGCAAGCATGTTGTGTGTACTGCAGTGCTGCAACACCACCTGCTCATTTTCAACCATGTATTGTGCGTAGTGATAATGCACGTCGTTGTACTTCGTACTCGTGTGATGCGTCAGGTTGTTGGTCAGTGAGATGGAACCGGTGTTTTCCTCTTGCACCACCGTAGGCTCCTGCTGCGATACGCCCAGCTCCCCCAGCAACATGCAGATCCACACCACCTCTTGGACCGCCTCGACCTGCGCGTGTACTCTGCTTTCAGTGTGGAGGTGGCGATTCAACCCTGCTTTTTGCTACACCACGAGACCGTTCCACCAGTATGGAAGAACACGTAGCCGGATGTAAACCTCCGCTTGTCCACATCACCAGCATAGTCTGCATCCGTATAGCAGACCAGACGCAAGGGGTCCGCCCGTCCCTTGCTGTCAAACCTCAAACGTGCATGCCGCGTCGCCTGCAGGTAGCGGAGGATCCTCTTGTCTGCCTGCGAGTGTAGTGGCCCTAGATTGGCCACATACTTGCTCACTTGGCCTATCCCATAGGCCAAGTCTAGTCAAGTCACCACCATGGCGTACATGAGACTGCCCACCGTCCATTGGTAGGGCACCCCTGCCATATCCTCCCGCTCTTCTTTCCTCTGCGCCACCATTGCCACACTCAGTTCAGAGGTCATGAAGACTGGACTGCCAACTGGTTTGCAGTCCTCCATGCCGTACCGCTTCAGAACCTCGGCCACGTATTTGGCCTGCCCCAACTCAAACGTGCGTACCCTCCAATTCCGCGTGATGCTCACCCCGAGGTATTACTCCAGCTCCTCCATGTTTGATATCGAAAATCTGCTTCTCAGTTGCTCTTTCAGCCGCTATAGGCTCGGCAGATCCGTCGAACACAAAATCAGGTCATCCACGTAGAGTGCAACAATCAGATGGAGCTGTTTTTCATGCCGCACGTACACGCTGTGATCGACTCACAGCGTTTGAAGCAGAGTTGTGCCATGAATCTGTCCATCTATTGGTACCAGCATCTGGATGATTTTTTTAGCCCGTACAAGGACTTCTGTAGCTTGCACACCTTGCCCTCTGTCGCCTCCACCCCCTTTAGCATCTCCATGTAGATCGTTTTGTCTATGATGCCGTTATGGGAGGCCATCTTTACGTCCATTTGGTTGAGCTCCATGTCTTTCATGGCCGCCACCGTAAGGATTACCAGGATGCTTGTCAACTTGGAGACAGGAGCAAACCTCTCATCATAGTGCTTGTCCTTACGCTGTGTGTATCCCTTCGCCGCCAGCTGCACCGTGTATTTGTTAACCACACCTCCCTTTGTGAACTTGGTCTTGAGGACCCACTTTGAGCCGATCCCCTTCGGGCCGTGCAAGTGCCTCTTGCACGGTAGTCGGCCCGGTTGATGCAGCCAGCATGCACCACGTCATGCCAATCCATCGACCGGTGCTTACGTCGAAGCGCTTCTCCGCTTTCCGCTGCCTCCTGCTGCGGCGCGGCAGTTTTGGTGGTGCATTGTCTCTCTGCTGCGATCCCTCCAACTCTACACACTTCGGTGAATCATCAACTGGACGGCTCCCCAAGGATCTCTCCCGCTCTAGCGAAACTTTGCCTGAACGGCCGGCGCGTCCAGTTGATTTTCCACCGATGTCCGACGCGCACTCTGAGGGGAGTGCGTGCCTTGGCAACCTTGGTGCTTCATCCGCCAGATCCTTTCGGTGGATCTCCTCATCAGCTTGATCATCATCTTAGTCCGCAGTGTTGGCTGCCACCGCTGGTGCACTGTCTCCCTTTGATGCCGCATCCTCAATTTCAGCGTCCCCCGGCTCCTTCTCGTAGTCAAGGAGCTAGAACCACTCCCCCATCTTTGGAGAGTCCACCACGTCCACGTCGTTGCTGCTCAAGTAGCTCTGCAACTTGTCACACTCGACATCTCCGCTGCAGATTATCTCCTCCTTGCGCATGCCATAGAGCCGGTACGCCTTATACGCACTCTCATAGCCAAGGAAGAGAGACGACTTTGCCCACGACTCCAGCTTGCTGTCATGCCTCTGTGCAGCTTGCACCATCGTGTGTGCCTTGCACCCAAACACTTTCAGGTGTGCCACACTTAGCTTGCACCCACTCCAAACCTCCTGCGGCATCTTCTAGCCGCTCTTCCCCTTTAGCACCGCTATAGGAGTGAGGTCGATGGTGTAGCTCACTGTATGCACAGCTTCTGGCCAGAAGCTTTGTGGCAATTCCGCATCCACAAACATGGTCCGTACCATGTTCAACAATGTCTGGTTCGCCCGCTCCGCCACGCAGCTTGACTGAGGCAAATATGGCATAGTTCTTTCCCATTTAATAACTTGTTACCTCATCCACCCACTACAGCCCACGTACTCTCCGCCGTTGTTGCTGCATAACGCTCTCATATTCTGGTCAGTCTGTCTCTTCACCGCGACGACATAATCCTTCAGCCGGTCCAGGACCTCACCTTTCCGCTTCATAAAGTACACATAGAGTTTTTTGCTATAGTCATCTATGAAGATGACAAAGTAACGCACGCCGCTCTTTGACGCCGTCATGAATGGTCCACACACGTTGATGTGTACAACCTCCAGCTGGTCCGAGGCGCGATTCACGTTCTCATTGAACGGTTTGCATCGCGCCTTGCCCAAATTTCAAGGCTCGTACTTTTTGTGCTTTGCTGCATCTATCGCCTCTTCTGTACTGTCAATGACGAGGCCGCATACCAGCTCACGCTCCGCCATCTCCTTCGTGACTACGGGTGAGGAATGCCCCAGTCGTCGGTGCCAGAGCTCCAGATCAGCTCCCCCTCCTCTGGCCAGGTTGACGGTGCATTCTTGCAAGTTTGCTGAATCTGTCGCCGTGGGGATCACCTTGGTCTCCACGATGTAGAGGCCTCCCTCACGCTTAGCCTCCAGCACAGGGTCGCCGCCACTGACCTTCGGCAGGATTGTACCCTTTCTCCTAAAGAGCACCTCATATCCCTTGTCCATCAAGAGGCTGACACTTAGAATGTCAGCCAAGCCGGGTATGTGCTGCACGTCCTTGATGACACACTGTACCCATTTCCCACCAACCACCACCTCCACATCCACGTCTCCTTGGCCAGCCGCCGGTTCGACCTTGTCATTTGCGACCACCATGGATTTGCTGAACTTGTTGTAGTTGATGAAACCGACCTTCATGGCCTGGGTATGCTCCACTGTTCCGGAGTCAAGGCATCGCCGGTTGGCCTTCTCGAGGTAGTGGTTTTGAGTGTCGTTGAGGAGTGCCTTCTTGCCTTAAGCATCCTTGCCGCTGGCCTTTGCCTCCTCGGTACACTCACGGGCCGAGTGTGTTGTTCGTTTATGCCCCATGGCTACTGCTCTGGCTTAGCAGACAGGTTGGGCATGCAGTGCTCCCTTGGAGTAAGTCCCTCAAACCTTGTTAGTGGTGCAAGTCCTAGCGAGACACCAGAAGTGTAGCACAATGGCAGCACCTTGGACTTAGAAATAACAGGTTCTGCGATCAAATCTTGATGTGAGCACGAAGGGTTTTGACCTTCCTGCACAGGGGAAGTTTCCTTGGTATTTCTCCATGCATGAGGAGGATGTGCCACTTGGCGGTCAGTGGATGCGCCATTTGGCGAGCTGGTGAGGTGGTGTGGAGTGACCACCCCCAAAAATGCCACTATCCACACGTCTTAGAAGCCAGGCCAAGGACTATGTGTACCAGGCCCATTCCTCATTCTAATTACATAATCTGGCCTCAGATGCTCCTCATAGAGTTGTCCAACTAAGAAGCAACATAAGGAAGACACTGGTTGGTCTAAGCCCCTGGAGTTAGTCTCTTACTAGCAGGTCGCACGAAAGTGACCAAGTGTTAAGTGGACATAGTTTCTAGCAAGTGATTGCCTAGGAGCTGCTTAGTGTGGAACCTTGATCCTAAGGGTGATATCTTCTCCTAGCTGAGATGCTAGGAGCGGATGGCAGGTGCTATTGTGTCAGCCCTGTTTTCTAGTCCTTTTGCCTCAGGCCGGTTGACAAAGGGTTATGGGCCCATACTGACCAGTTGTAAGGCACGCCTCGCTCAACTTTGGTACACTCTCTCTAGGTCCGCACGTCAGCTCCTTTGGCTCCATCAGCTCCATCTGCTTCATCAGCTCCAACGGCTGGGCTTGCACTCAATGCACAGGGACCAAGGACAAGCTCTTCCCTTGGAGGCAAAACCCTGGATGTGCTGGTGTGAATGGTCTTCTCTGTCCGCAGGTAAACATCGTCTTAAGGGGTCAGCAACGGACCTGCACCTTAAAACCGGCAGGAGACATCAGCTAACATCAGCCTACATCAGCCTCAACGTAGCTGAGACACGGAGAGCAGAAAAGGGGAGCTAAAATGGTTGACCCATCAGGAGCAGTGGGGGCTGCCGCAGGGCAGTCTTCAAACTCAATAGTGGCTATCACAGGACAGACCACAGGAGCAACCGTGAGTGCTACCGCACTGCCGCAAGGTCTTGGATCTTTGGGAGGAATCCACGTCTTCGAGGGGAATGAATTCCCTCTCTGGAGATGACGTTTTGAACTGGCAATGAAAGTGCGCGGCTTCATCAAGCTTCTGAAGGCAGAGGAGTAGGTTCCCGCGGAGGGCTCAACGGAGCATGAGAAATGGACAAAACGAAATGATATTGTCATGTCACTCCTCAGCAACGCGATAGCCAAGACGTATGTTCCCGTCATTACGCGGTTCACAGTGGCTTTAGATGTTTATACCAAGCTCAAGCGTGTGCACCTATCCACCTCCCTTGCAAACAGTTTATTCATCCTACAACGGCTGATTAGCATGCGGCATAGGCTGAGAATTTAGCCTCATGCCCGCTACGGTACATGGCCTCATTTTGCATGTACTCAGACACTGCCGTGTACTTCAGGTCATGAAGGTCGGCACTAAAGGGTCAGCCTCTAGTCAGAAAGGTGGCAGCGGAAGCGGTGGCGGCGGCGGAGGCAACAATGGCGGCAAGGCTCCCAAGCGAAAGGGTAACTGTCGCAACTGCGGCAAACCTGGGAACTGGGCAAGAGAGTGCAGGTCGCCAAAGAAGGAAGACGGTGGAAGTGGTGTGAGCAAAGGCAGAAATGGTGGCAAAGAATCCACCAACATGATGGCGCAAAGCACGCCTCCAACAAAGGGAGCGGCGCTGCTCAGGCCAGGAGCCTTTGGGCTCGAATCCGGCACTGATCACCACTTTAGCAAGGACAAGGCTGGATTCATCTCCATCGCCCCCACTGATCGGCGGTTCAGATGTGCAAACGGCAGCATTATGAACGCAAACGGTGTTGGAGACAAGCTGGTGAGCATCAATCTTAACTGTGTGGAGAAGGATTTGCGGCTGCGTGACGTAGTCTACATGCCCGCCTTTGCGGCAAACCTCCTTTCCGTGTAAAAAATCACGGACAACAACATGACGGTGGTGTTCATGCAGAAGAAGGTCGTCATCGCCAGGAACGAGGACATCAAGGTCCCCTTTGCCAACAAAGATCTTGTGGCACAGCTTTCACGGGTTGACGGGCTATACGTACTGCAGACAAGCACAATAGAAACCTCGGAAGATGATGGTCATGCAGGTGCAGCAGAAGCAGCCCTTGACCTGACTCACACCGACGTGTGCGGACCCTTTCGTACGGCGTCAAATGGTGGCAGCAAGTACTTTCTGACCTTCATCGACGACCACAGCCGCAAGGTGTAGATCTACTTCCTCAAAATCAAGGGAGAGGTCAGAGGGAAGTTGTAGGAGTTCCTTGCAATGGTGGAGTGGCAGACTAGAAAGAAGGTCAAGGCAATGCGAAGCGACAATGGCGGAGAGTATGAAATATGCAAGGGCTAGTTGCGGCAACACGGGATCAACCACCAGCCCAAAACGCCCTACACGCTGCAAAGTAACGGTGTGGCTGAACGGATAAATAAGATCATCCTCGGCATGGTGCGCAGCATGCTCTTTGATGCAAAACTTCCACCGCACTTCTGGACGGAATCGGCAAGAACGGCATGCTACATTGTCAACTTGACCCCTGCGGCTGCTCTGGGTAGGCACAAAAAGAAAAAGGGCAAGCAACAGATCACGCCACAAGAAGTATGATCAGGGAAGAAGCCGGACGCATCACACCTCAAAGTCTTCGGTTGTACCGCATGGGCAAAGGTCCAAGCGGGAGAGGGTGGCGGCAAGCTTGATGCAAGAGCGTAAAGGTGCGTGATGGTGGGCTATGAGACGGCCCACAAGACCTATCGTCTGTGGAACCTGGCTTCAAGAAGGCTCATCACCAGCCGGAACGTGACCTTTGACGAGAGGAAACCAGGCAAGGAAGAGATGCTTGATCCCACACAAGCTCCGAAATAGGGAGAGTGGTGCTGCTGGAGTCAAGAGATCAAGCTCCCAAAAATTGGCAAGTGGTGCCAGTGCGACAGGCTGTGGAGAAAAGTGGTCGGGCAGGGAGAGCGGCTGTGCAGGCTGACGCAGTAGCGAGCTCCGACATAGAGTCGGAGATGTCTGAGGCATCCGAGACCAGCTCGGAGGCCAGTGGCTCTTCACAAGAGGAAAATTTAACCTCAGGGCAGCCAGCACCACAAGAGCAACAGCAAAGGAAAGATGAGGTACCAGTAATGAAGCGCTATAGGACACGGCAGAGAAAACAAACACTAAAGTACGACGCTGACAGCGGAAGCTGGACTGGGCTGAGCTGGTCCTGTTTGGCTCAGGGAGAGCCACTCATTATGGCTGAGGCGCTGGAAAGGCCTGATGCGGCCAAGTGGAAGGAGGCGGTGGACAGCGAGCTCATTTCCATCGAAGAAAATGGCACATCGGTGCTGGTGGACAGACCCGCTAATGCTCACGTGGTGGGCTCAAAGTGGGTGCTCAGGCTAAAGCGAAAGCAGGACTACAACATCGACAAGTACAAGGCAAGGGCCGTGGGAAAGGGATTCTCATAACGTGCAGGATCTGAGTACGATGAGACCTTTGCACCGGTTGTCACTTTTGCCTCCATCAGGTCCATGCTGGCCGTCGCTGCCGCCAAAGACCTTGAGATCCACCACATGGATGTCAATACAGCTTTCCTCTACGGGATGCTACACAAGGAGGTGCTGATGGAGGTATCGGAAGGTGTCAAAGTACCCAAGGGTAAGGTGTGCAAGCTGGTGAAGGCGTTGTATGGGCTGAAACAGGCCCCGCGGATCTGGTACAAGGATATGGACAGCTTCATGGCTGAGCTTTCATTTGCGCACTGCAATAATAATCCCAGCATCTATGTGTGGGAGGACGAGCGCAGCTTGCTGCTTGTGGCATTATATGTGGATGACTTGATCATGTGCTCTTCCTCACGCGATGCCCTTATGGACCTGAAGGAGCGGCTGAGCAGCGGGTTAAAGATGAAGGACATGAGTCATTTCGAGGATAACCTCGGGATTGCCGTCCACCGCAATCGCAAAGCAGGCACCATTGAGCTCAACCAGACCAAGTACATCATGGACGTCTTGAAGCGCTACAACGTGGAAGAATGCAATCACATAAGAACCCCCATGGCCTCCGACTGCAAGCTCTCCTCCCTCATGTCACCAAGCAACGAGGCTGAGCGACGGGAGATGTAATACATCCTGTACCAGTCTGCCGTCAGGAGCCTCATGTATGCAATGGTGGGGACGCGACCTGACATTGCTTACGCGGAATGTCAGGTGAGCAGGTTTGTGGCCAACCCTGAGCCACAACAATGGCAATCCGTGGAGTGGATCTTTTGCTATCTCAAAAAGAAACATCATGTTGGACTCCGGTTTGGAGGTCTGGAAGACCCGCTGTCAGACCCGCTGTCACTGATGTTCTACAATGATGCTGACTAGGAGAACGGATTGATGACGGGAAGTCTACCTCACGCTCCTTCTACCTTCTCAACAGTGGTATGGTCTCCTGGGCAGTCTGCTGGGTGAGATCAAGGCACCACAAGAGGAAGCAACGATCATTCCAATCAACAATGAGAGTGCCATCACTAATAATGCACCTAAAACATGTCCAAACCAAGAAAACGCTTGCGGACTTCCTGACAAGGCCACTGGACATTGACTTGCATGCTGCAGGCACTCGGGGAATCGGCATGTGGATGCAGGAGATAAGGACTAAAGACCAAGACAGGTGACGTGCACAAAGACAACACGGAGCTACGGGTTCATACGGAAGAAAATTACCACGGTAGGTGGCCATATGTGCAAGAGGGAGATTGTTGTTCTTTTATGCTCCATGGCCACTACTATGGCTTAGCGGATAGGTTGGACATGCAATGCTCCCTTGGAGTAAGTCCTCCAAACCTTGTTCATGGTGCAAGTCCAAGCAAGAGACCAGAAGTATAGCACAATGGACAGCACGTTGGACTTAGAAACAATTGGTTCTGCGATCAAGTCTTGATTTGAACAGGAAGGTTTTTGACCTTCCTGCACAGGGGAAGTTTCCCAGACATTTCTCCATGCATGAGGAGGATGTGCCACTTGGCGGTCAGTAGATGCACGAATAGATGTTCCTCATAGAGCTGTCCAACTAAGGAACAGTATATCGAAGACACTATTTTGTCTAAGCTCCAAGAGTTAGTCTCTGACTAGGACCTCGCGCGAAAGTGACCAAGTGTTAAGTGGACACAATTGCTAGTAAGTGATTTCCTAGGAGCTGCTCAGTATGGAACCGTGATCTTGAGGGTGATATCTTCTTCTAGCCGAAATTCTAGGAGCGGACGGCAGGTGCTATTGTGTCAGACCTGTTTTCTAGTCCGTTTGCCTCAGGCCGGTTGACACAGTGGCCCTCCTTGCCGCAGTTATGGCAGGCACCCTTCTTGGCACCCTTCTTGCTGCCACCATGTCTGCTTCCTCCTTTGCCCCCGCTTCCACCACCACGTGTTTTAGTGACAAGGGCCGACGAGGAAGACGAGGACTCCCCGCAGCTCCGTCGCTGTGCCTCATTGTGGATGTACTTTGCGACCACGTCATAGGTGATTCGAGGGCTTAAGCTTGTCCTCTGTCCATCCTCCCAAGACCGTGGTAAGAGGACTCTAACTATCGTGAAGGGCCATGAGGAGGGCCATCGCCTGCAGCTGCGTGTCGATCTTCCATCCCATGTTGTCGCATTATGAGACAAGCGACTCGATCTCAATCAAGGAGGGAGAGGACATCATCTCCCTCCTTGCTTCTCATTTTTAGAAGTCGCTTCATTGTGAAGATTTTGTTCGCCAATGACTTGGATTGATGGATGGCACAGAGTTTTTGTCAAGCCTCGGCTGCCAGCTTGCAGCCCTGGAAGTAATCCCACTGGGACTCAGCCGTCTCGGACACCAGAGTGTGCCTTTGGGACACTTGCACAATTTACAATTAGCGCTAAGTGTACTTCGATGACAAGTGTTGAAGTGATCGAACATATATATACAAGTGTCGAGTTACGAATGAGGTATAGTTGGGGTTGTTGGGTCGGGCGTCGGGCGACGAGTGTTTGGTCATGTTGTGAGTGGTTGGATTCAAGAAGCTCCGCCAAGAAATTGGGGGGCTTCGAGGATCGACGGTAAAGATGTCAGATGCATCTTTATCAATCGAGATATGTCTCGATGTATGAAGAAGTTGACTGAAAGGTCATGACATTTTTGTAGTTGATTCACGAGAGTGGTCCAAGTTATCAGAAAGTTTGGGAAGGTTCACGGGAGCGCGAGGGCAGTTGGCTGAATGGCCCTCGGCCGTCGGGGTGAAAATCGGGATCTTGATGCGCAGTGGGCTATTTGTGTAATATGAAAAATGCCCACTCGGAAATATTAGGGGCTCATGTACGTCTGGTGCTTAATAATTCCTCCCCTTTTAACCGCGACGTCTCAACACGTGTACAGATGTGGCCCAGTGACGGCGGTAATAGCCGTGGATTAGGTGATTGACATCTCCGAGGTTGTCGTAGGGTTCCCAGCTATTATGCGCGGCATCGTTGCCATGCCACTTGACAAGAAACTCTGTTGTTTTTCCACGTTGTCGATGGCTGAGAATGTCCTCGACGACATATTCGGTGTCCTCGTCTACTTGTACAGGAGGAGGGGGGATATCCCTTCCGGGGAAGTTCTCTCCGGGGTCTCGGTAGTGCTTGAGTCTGTTGATATGGAACACCGGATGAACTTGCATAGTGTTTGGGAGTTTGAGTCGCGCAACTACAGTGGTTTGCATGCGCTCGATCTACAACGGTCTCAACCATCGGCGTTTGAGATTCCAACAGTCAGCTCCGTGGAGTTTGATGTTGGCTGAGATGAGAAGGATTTTGTTGCTGGCAACAAAAATATTGTTGCTGCGATGCCGGTCAGCTGCTTGTTTCATCGCTACTTGCGTCTTAGCGAGTGTCTGTCGTGTTTCCTCCTAGATGGTGGAGAAGTCCCGACGTTGGACGTCAACCGCGAAAATGTTGCTTTGACTGTGTAGTCCGGCTGGTGTGGCGGAAAGTTTTCCATACACCATTTTTCAAATATAGCTGTACCCGTTGCGGTGGAGATCACCGAATTATATGCGATTTCGGCGGTCGGGAGTTTTTGTGCTCAATCTTTCCCTTGGGGTTCGCATAATGTTTGGAGAAGTTGTTCGAGTGTCTGATTGGTCCACTCGGTTTGACCGTCGGTTTGAGGATGCAACACCGTTGATAGCTGGATTCGGCTACTGTAGGGAGTCATCAGTTCGTGCCAAAAACGGCTGGTGAATCGACTCTCCCTGTGCTCGTGATGGTTCTTGGTACATCGTGTAGCCACATGTTGTCATTTAGAAACAGCCTTGCTGTTCCTTCGGCGGTGACATTGGTCGTTGGGATAAATGTGACGAATATTGCGTCATATCCCTCGGGTGTGACTGGTAATCCCGTGACAAAGTCCATGGAGATGTAAGCCCATGGTTCTGTCGGAAAAGGGAGCGGCTGCAGAATTCCTGGTGGCCGCGTGCAACAGGATTTTTGTCGCTGACATGTGTCGTATGATTTGTAGAATTTGGTCGCGTCGGATTGCATCTTGTCTCACCAGTAGTTTTTTACCAGCTTCTTCAGCATCTTCTCCTCTCTGAAGTATCCACCTGGACCGGTGTCATGGCATTCTTCGAGCAGCATGCGGAGAAGTTCGTTGTTCAGGAAAATGACCACCTGGCGAGTGAATTGTCAATGCCAATAGGGTGCGTCTTACTAAAAGTTTGCCTTGTCATATCCACCATGCTAGTCATAGCCTCGTGTGGACAGCCACTCGAGATACGGATCCTGCTGCAGCTGTAGCGTTGCTGCCTCAGCCATGAGATCTGGTTGGCAGCTGAGTGCATCTGCTGGGCTGATTTGGCCTGGCCGGTTTTCGATATCATAGTCGAACCCGGATTCAAGGAACTCCATCCATCGGATTTGACATCGTCCGAGGTTTGGCTGCATCTTTAAATACCTCAATAGATGGTGGTCAGTGCGTACGATGCATCGGCGACACTCCAGATAAACCTGCCATGTCTTAAATTCATGTACGACCGTCAGCATTTCGTTCTCGTGTACGGTGTAATTGCGTTCCGGTCCTTGGAGTTTTCGGGACATGTATGCGACTGGTTGCTCGCTATTGCCTTGGTCTTGCAAAGGGAATGCGTCGATGGCTGGATTTGAGACATCCGTAGCGATGACGTAGTCAACCATTGGATCGGTCAATCGTAAGGCTGGCGCCGAGGTCAGAGCGTTCCACAAAATGGTGAATGCTTATTCTTTGTTGTCTCCTCACTGCCACTCATTTTCTTTTTGAGTGAGGTCGGAGAGAGGTGCTGACACTCAGGCATAATCCCGTACAAAGCGGCGGTAGTAATTGTAGAAACCGAGACCGTTGCTGGTAATTGTTGAAAAAATGGTATCAAAGCGCAACGGTATCCGAATACTTGGTAGTAGTCGGAAAAAATAGTCAAAGTGCAACGGTGCTGAAGACTTTGCCTCTTGAGCACCGTTGCGCTCTGATACCAAGTGTTATGCCGAACGGAGGGTCGATGGTGAATAGGTAGAAGTTGTGAGGCAGAACACGATCTAGAATTTGGGACACTTGAGCAATTTATAATTAGCGGTAAGTGTAATTCAATAACAAGTGTCGAAATGATCAAACATATATGTACAAGTGTCGAGTTACGAATGAGGAATAGTCGGGGTTGTTGGGTCGATTGTGGAGCAACGCATGTGGGGTCGCGTCATGAGTGGTTGGATTCAAGAAGCTCCACTGAGAAATCTGGGGGCTTCAAGGATCGACGGTGAAGATGCAACATGCATCTTTATAAATTGAGGTATGTCTCGATGCGTCGAGAAGTAGACCAAAATTTCGTGACACTTCTGTAGTGAATACACGAGAGTGGTCCAAGTCGTCAAAAGGTTGGGAAGGTTCATAGGATGGCAAGGGTAGTTGGCCAAATTGCCCTCGGCCGTTGGGGTGAAATTTGGGATCTCGACGCGCGGTGGGCTGTTTGTGTAAGAACAGAAATGCCTACTCGGCAAGATTAGGGACTTGTATATGTATGGTACGTAACACCTATGTCCACCTAGCTTTGGCTAGACATTGTGGGCCAAGTCTAGCTACAAATAGCCAATGAATGGGGTGCATGGTGTCAGCAAGCATGAAGTGCGCCCCTCCCTCTCCTCCTTCACCCTCATCCCCGCTGCTTGATACTGGTGGCACGAAACTGTTGCACGTTGTGTAACGCATAGTGCCGTCGGGCGTTGCGTGAAACGGACTAGGACAGCTCCGCTCAACCATGCTCGTCCAACCCGTTCGTGCACGGCTGCAGGAACGGGTTGGACGATGCGAAGTCGTCGCGTAATAGACAAGACACCAAACAGAAACTTTAAAAACAAACCCCCATTGATGATCATCGGCAAAAGGCAGCCACATGCCTCAATATTTTTGTGAATAAATGAGAAAAGTACACTTATTCTGTTCTTTTTGCTGTCACATTGCACGCAAACAAGAAGGAATAAAAAACAGTGAGGAATCCAACAAATTCCAAAATGTGATTAACACAATACCCACCGTTTCAGGAACATGCCTATAATGCCGAAGTGGGCACCGTAGTCACGGTAATTCAGTATTTGTGTTTTGTGGACAAGGTGGTAAACCATTGAAATGAGTGGGTAATCCATATCTTATGTCAAAAAAGTGGGTAATCGGGCAAGACCATGCTCAAATCGTGGGTAAAAGGGAATTATTCCAATAAATTAGTTACAGGTTCGAACCGTCGATTTGGACACTAAACTGTCCGGTTTGAGCACGAAAGCCGCAAACTCAGTAGTTTGAATTTTTTTTAACGAGTTCGATGGATCTGAACTAACAGTTCAGACTGTTCGTGTCGCTTCAACTGTGATTTCCACAAATGTGATTGATTATTCTTCTGAGGTGCTTCGGGTGTTTTGATTTAGTTAAACTAAAATGGTGGTTTTGGGATCGCAAAGGCTCTTGACAAATTAGTTGGATTTTGACAACATCAACTTCCGATCCCGCCATCGCAACGTCCTCGCACCCCAGACGGCCTGTTTACGTGGTTGACGACCACTCCACCATGGCTTGCCACGACCGGTAG
The DNA here is from genome assembly GCA_023375785.1 of Penium margaritaceum. Taxonomy (NCBI): domain Eukaryota; kingdom Viridiplantae; phylum Streptophyta; class Zygnematophyceae; order Desmidiales; family Peniaceae; genus Penium; species Penium margaritaceum. The sequence continues at coordinate 316,096 of SZWC01001005.1, forward strand.
CGCCGTCGCAAAACCAACTACAGCCTAATCTGTCAGTTTTAGATCACTGCCTTACCCTGCCCCTCTGTTTGTCGCAACGAGTGAAACATGGGTACTTCAAAGGTATGAGGTGCGGGACAAAAGTCGATTTGAGGATTGGGGATTGGAGGATCAAGTGGATAATGTATGAAGCAGTAAGTGTACATTGATGACAATTTTTGAGAAAGCTGAGCACATATACACAATGTCGAGAATGAGAATGAGGGATAAGTTGGGTCCTCAATGCTCGAGCCGAGCGACGAGTGCAAGGTAGCACCATGGGTGGCTGGTTCAAGAAGCTCCACCAAGAAGTCGGGGGTCTTCAAGAATATCAAAGCGCTTCTTTCTAAAAGTCTAGAATCATCAAGAAGTTGACCAAACAATATGAAAACATGGATATAATTTGCGACACTTCCGTCGAACAACCTAGAAAGCGCTTCCCTTCATTATTCATAAGGACTGCACAATTTTTGTCATATGAAGGTGTAGCTTGGACTCCCTCCTTCAACTTCACAAAATTCACCATTATGTCACACACAACAATATCCTTTTATATTCTCTCTTATTGAAATGTCAAAAGGTGTATTAATCTCTCAACCATCAACACACGTTGCTTCAATGGATCTTGGCCTACCCCCAATTTTATTCATTGCTTCCTGGCTGCTCCCTTCTTCTTCATCTATTCACTGGAACCGAATGTTGACATCTGACGGGCCCGTATTTTGGGATTCCTAGCTCTCCCTCAGCCAAAAAAAGTGTGGATTATGCGGAAGAAGTCATCCTATCCTTACCTCCCCTCGTAAGTCACTGTCCAGCCAGGCCCTTTGCACCTCAGCACAATATACAGGCCCCTGGACTAACTACAAAACGGCACCTCCTCTGTATCGGATCGCACAATCCCAAAACAACTTCATCTTCTATTGGACCTATACGCATCCTCAGTCACATGTTCTCCCCGACCATTGGTCCCTACCAAACCTGGACCCCGAACATAAAATGATTACAGGCCACTGAAACCTTGTTGATGAATTTCCAAGTCCCTCTAAAACAAAGTTTTTTTCACAATTAGTACATACCTTGATCCAAGAATTCCTCTTCTAATCATACATGCGCGCCCCCATGCCTATTCTCTACCTTCTGAAATTCATTTTTTTCACCCTGTTCATGAGACTGCAAGCATTGGAACCCGGATCTTCTCTCTTGCAACGGCAGTATCCCCCAAGTCCAAAGATGGCCTAGGGGTGGTCTGGCCCTCCCTCCTGATGGCAGCTCAAGCAGACAAGTGAGGCCACAAACTTTCACCCTCAAAAGAATTACAGTGGAAGAGCACTACACTTCTCACTTGAGCCTCCCCAAAGCAAGATAGTTTCCTCCTCTCACATCCTTTCATCACCAGGCTGAGGCTTACATTGGTACATATTTGATGGATGTTTATTCTAAGACAATTCACTGCTTCTAGCTCTGACATCCCACATCCCCGCTCTCTCTTTAGAGAGCTTGCACAGGAATATGTTGATCTATCTGCAATTCAGAATCATCTCTACTTGGGGTCTAATCATCTGAATTATGAATCCTCCGTGGTGGCATCATCCGTGGAAAACTCTTCTCCTCACGTGTCTTGTCGTTCTTCTTGCTCCGGCAACGCCTTATTGCTGGCATTATGAAACTGTTGCCCATATCCTGAGTCTGAGTGCTATGCTCGGGTCATCTCTACCCGGGCTTCACTAGTCCTTGTCAGTTCATCAAGATCCTCCCTATCCTCCGCTTGCATCCCCACCAATGGGCCAGGTCCCACATGGCTCAGCACCTGACTCTCGCACCAGTATTTTTTAATAATAATCAAGCTTTCATTGGTTTGCAAGATAGCCCTCCAATCTCGGAATATAGGGGTCCTATTGCGACCCACACCCTCCTCAAGGTGTACAAATGACTTTTGCCGCCGCATGAATTTAGAAAATATCATGAAGAAAAAAAAATCTAGAAAAAGTTGTGCATACAAATCTAAATATCATAGGAATAGTTTTCGTGGTTTTGAATTTTCAGGAGACTCCCTCATCGCCCCCCAATCTCCGCTCACAAGACGTTTTTCCTTCGCATGCTGTTTTGATCCATACCGGTCTCGCATAGAACACGATTTATGAACAATGACCAGGGGGAGAGTCCTCTATGACCAGGGTTTATCAGTCGTGTTCTATAATTCTCTATGAGTCTCTCAAGAAGACATTGAGTAATGTTTTCTCCTGTGCATGAGACTCCACGGTCTGACCATTTGACTCTCTTTTCTCTGTCAATCCTCCTTCCAGTTTGTCTCCCCTCTGGCCCTATTTGAATCCTTCAGACCCTTTTGAACTTGTAGATTATAACTCTGTCTGATTGGTATTTCTCCTGAAGATTTTCACCTTACATGGCAGGAGCACTGGGCACAATATCACACCTCATAGAGACCCAAAACTCCAGCCACCGTTCCATTACACTCATTGAAAACACATCTGGCTCTTGTCACTCATCTTAAATAAGGCACTACAATAAGAAATCAAGAATCCATCCCAAATCTCTTGAATCCAACTTCTTATGTCCTCTTAGGTTGTACAAATGTTTCATTCAAGAAACATCCCTGAAGGTAACACCAATCTTTTGCTTTCAAGTGTTGATGGATAAATCTGCACCTTTCCCCTCTCACACCGTAACTTCCACCATAGAGGGTCCGGCTCGACTCCCAAGCGAAATTTGGTGTTGAGGTAGTCCCCCTACCCCCCACCTTCATCAGTGAAACTAGGAGCCAAAAACAAGAGTTACTTGCCAGCCAGGAAAAGAACATTGGAAATAAACCTGCTCTTCTTTCAAGACGTCCCCAAGCGCGATTTTTTTTTTTCTCTCTCAGCCATCAATTTGTGAATCAAGCTCCTAACAATCCGCCAAAAATGGAGACATGCCTTCAAGGACCGTAGTGACCCTTGCATCTGTTCACATTTACTCAACGAATTATGTGACTGTTGAATTCTTCCGATTTTGAGCCTCAAGTGCTGATTCTTCCATGACATCCCCATTTTCCATATGATTTTTTCTTTTTACCATGGTCCTCATCATTGAATATTTGCCCCTTTGTATGCCCAACTGTGGCACCGGGAGGCGCCGGCGAGCCACCAGAGAGAGGAAAATCCTAGCAGTTTGATCTAACGGATACAAAATGGTTGGGATTGTTGAATATTTTTGCCCCTTGTTCAAGTCTTGTACGACGGATCAGGAATGCTCTGCCCCTTGTGGAGGTATGACCCCTGGATTTGTTGTAGGGTGACTCAACTATGGTCTGTCTCGTGGGAGATATGACGTGTGAGTACACCATGTAGATGAGTGGTTAACTTGTCCATTTTGTTGGTTTGGCCAAGTGAGAGGTCATGAGTTCGATCCTGGCTCCATGCACATCTTGGTTGTTTTGGAAGCTTCCAAGAAAGAAAGTCCGTTGCTTCTGGGAAGCAACACGGCTGATCAGTCACCTTGGCACAAGGATGCTTATGTGTCAAGCCCACAGCGCAAGTCTCTTGGTGATGTGGCAGGGTCAAGCCAGTTCTCAGGAATGTGCTTTTGAGTTCTAGGACTGGACAGCCAGCTATAAAAGGACTTGTCTTGCATGCTGATCAATTAACCCTTGCTTGATGCTCTCTTGCGTATTGACGACTTGAGCTCTTCTTGAGATGTAATGCTAAGGCGTTAGTACTCTTGAAGGTGAAGTGTATGCCTGATTAAGTTTGGGGTGCATGACACATGTCAACAAAGGAAGAAGGCCTAAAANTCGCCATTCTTGTGTCCTCCATACAACCCTCAGTCCTTTCGCACATCAGCGGTTGTACAGTGGCAGCCGCGGCATACGCCAAACTCGGCAAGGTGTTTCAGTCCTCCTCACTTGCCAACCGTCTCTTCATTCTACAAAACCTCATCAGCATGAGGCTTGGTGAAGGGGAGGATGTCTCCGCCTTCATGCAGAAGTTTGAGACGCTCTTGCAACAAGCCACCGGCATGGGGTGGGACCTGAAATCCGACATGCAGGCCATGATCTTTCTGATGAAGCTGTCGGAAAGTTGGGTCCCCATGATAACAGTGATTGGAGGGTGGACTGAAGATCTAGTTTCCTACACCACCGTCTCTGAGTATGTGCGGAATGAAGCCATGCGTCGTAGCAGTAGTGAAGCAAACATGGCTGCCCTTGCCTCACGAAGCAGCGGCACCTTCCGCAGTACCTCATCCTCTGGGTACAAGGGAAACAATAGCACTAGCAACAGTGGAAGGGGTGCAAAGCGCCAAGGAAACTGCCACAACTGTGGCAAGGCCGGACACTGGGCTCGAGAGTGCCGTGCACCCAAGAGAGAGGGAGGAGACGGGGATGAATGGTGAGGGGGAAATGGTGGGAAGGATCCCACAAGCTTGATGGCTGAGTGTGCCTCCAACAAAGGGNGAGGGGATTGGTGACAAGCTGGTCACAGTGGGTGTCAACGGTGGAGTTTCCGACCTCAAGCTAGAGGGGGTGGTCTACTTGCCCTCCTTCACAGCCAACCTGCTCTCCGTCTCTAAGATAACTGACCATGGCATGACAGTGGTCTTTACAGAGAAGGAAGCGGTGATAGTTCCCACCAAGGACATCAACATCTCCTACTCTGCCAAGAAGGTTATCGCACACGTTCCTTGCGTTGATGGAATCTACGTCTTGCAGACCAAAATGAAAACTTCAACAGCTGAATCTTTGGCCGAGAGTGATGACAAGGAGAGCAGCGATGCAGACTCAAATGAGGAAGGACATGTTGGAGCAGCGGAAGCAGTGGAAGCAGATGATTCGGCAACAAAACCGCAAGAAAATGCAGCCACCGGGGCTGTTCATTCTAGAATGTGCACATCCTCCAGGAACTTGTGGCACAGGCGCTTTGGGCACGTGGCTCATCGCACATTGGAGCTCATGGGAAAGCAGGAGCTAGTGCGTGGGATGGAGCTAGGTGATGAGGTGGAGGGAGCGGAGATCATGTGTGAGCCATGCCTTCAAGGCAAGGCGAAAAAGAAACCCTTCAAGCGCAATGGAACGCGTGCTCTCACACCTCTTGATCTTGTCCACTCTGACGTATGTGGTCCCTTTTGCATATTGTCAAATGGAGGCAGCAGATATTTCCTCACATGCATCGACGACAACAGCCGCAAAGTCTGTATATACTTTCTCAAAAAGAAAAGTGAGGTGAAGGAGACTCTACAGGCCTTTGTCGTTATGGTTGAGCGACAGAGTGGAAAGAAGGTGAAGGCATTCAGGACGGACAACGGGGGAGAGTACAAAGCTTGGAGGGAGTGGCTCAAGACACAGGGCATTAAACACCAGAAAACTATGCCCTACTCACCTCAAAGCAACGGCGTAGCAGAGAGGATGAACCAAACGCTCCTAGGCATGACAAGGTGCATGCTCTTTGACGCCAAGCTTCCTCCTAGGTTCTGGGCTGAAGCAGCACGTACGGCTACCTACCTTGTGAACCTCACACCTGCAGCAGCTCTGCGAAGGAGAGGCAAGAAGAAGCAGACACAGCAGTTGAAGACGCCTCAAGAAGCATGGTCAGGCAGGAAGCCGGACGCCTCCCATCTCAAGGTGTTCGGTTGCACCGGGTTTGCCAAGGTCCAGGCTGGTGAGGGCCCTGGAAAGCTCGATGCAAGAGCACGAAAGTGTATTTTCATCGGTTACGACACCGCCCACAAAGCCTATCGACTGTGGGACCAAGGAGCCAAGAAGGTCATCCGCAGCAAAGACGTGGATTTCCACGAAATGTCTCTGAGTAAGGGAGAGCATCTCGAACTCGAGAACGCTCCAGAACAGGGAGAGTGGCTCACTCTCCTAGAAGAGGGAGACGAAGCACCAGCACAATGGCATGGGATAGGTGCTGCAACAGGGAGAGGAGCTCGTGAAGATGACTCGGAGGAATCAGACTCTGATTCCGACGTATCCGATCCTCCGGAACATGAGGATGATGCCTCTCCCATCATCAACGACGAACCAGACCTCCAGCCTCTACATCAACAGCACCAGCCAGCAGGTTCAAGGAGCAGTTCACGCCTCAAAGTACCTCGGCAGCATTACGACGCAGATAGGGGTGAATGGACAGGCTTCAACTATTCATTCTTGGTTCAAGAGGAGCCAACGTCTGTCGCAGAGGCACTCACTCGGCCTGACAAAGCAGAGTGGGACGAAGCAATTCGCAGTGAACTCAGCTCCATTGAAGAGAATGGGACCTGGGTGCTGGTGGACAGACCTGCC
>SZWC01001006.1:38268-70922 GCA_023375785.1 Penium margaritaceum
TTTGTGGTCATGGTCAGTGGCACATGCCAACTTTGTCAAGGCATTGCGCACAATAGCCGTGCCACGCCACTAGTTTTTTTCCTTGTTTATAACTGCAAGGTCATGCATATTAGATGTGCATTGTGATTGGGTACTCTGAATGTGGCTGACCTGTGTTACGATTCGTAGAAGTTAAAGTCACTTGGTAAACACTCTGGTCATGGTCAGTGGCACATGCTCACTTTGTCAAAGCATTGCGCACAATAGCCGTGCCAAGCCACCGGTTTTTTGCCTTGTTTATACCTGTAAGGTCATGCATATTAGGTGTGCATTGTGATTGGGCACTCTGACTGTAGCTGACTCGTAATACGATTCGTCGAAGTTAAAGTCACTTGGTAAACTTTGTTGCCATGGTCAGTGGCACATGCCAACTTTGTCAAGGCATTGCACATAATAGCCACACCCAGCCACTAGTACTCTGCCTTGTTTGTACCTGCAACATCATGCCTAGTACATCTGCACTGTGATTGGACACTCTGACCATGGCTGACTCGTGTTATGATCAAGAGAAGTAGAAGTCACTTGGATACAGTTGTGGTCATGGTCAGTGGCACATGCCTACTTTGTCAAGGCGTTGCGCACAATAGCCACACCGAGCCACCAGTATTCTACCTTGTTTATACATGCAAGGTCATGCCCATTATATCTGCACTGTGATTGGACACTCTGACCGTGGCTGACTCATGTTATGATTCATAGCCGTTTGATGTACTGGGTAAACTTTGTGGTAATTGCCAGTGGCATATGCCAACTTTGTCAAGGCATTGCGCACAGTAGCCATGCCAAGACACCGGTTTTTTACCCTGTTTATACATGCAAGGTCATGCATATTAGTTGTGCACTGTGATTGGGCACTCTGACTGTGGCTGACTCGTGTTACGATTCGTAGAAGTTAAAGTCACTTGGTAAACTTTGTGGTCATAGTCAGTGGCACATGCCAACTTTGTCAAGGCATTGCGCACAATAGCCATACCGAGCCACCGGTATTCTACCTTGTTTGTACCTGCAAGATCATGCCTAGTACATCTGCACTGTGATTGGACACTCTGAACGTGGCTGACTCGTGTTATGATCAATAGAAGTAAAAGTCACTTGGATACATTTGTGGTCATGGTCAGTGGCACATGCCAACTTTGTCAAGGTATTGCACACAATAGCCACACCGAGCTACCAGTATTCTACCTTGTTTATACCTGAAAGGTCATGCCCAGTATATCTGTACTCTGATTGGACACTCTGACCGTGGCTGACTCGTGTTATGATCAACAGAAGTAAAGGACACTTGGCTATTTGTGGTCATGGTCAGTGGCACATGCCAACTTTGCCAAGGCATGGCACACAATAGCCACGCCGAGCCACCAGTATTCTACCTTCTTTATACCGGTAAGGTCATGCCCAGTATATCTGTACTCTGATTGGACACTCTGACTGTGGCTGACTCGTGTTATGATTCATAGCCGTTTAAGGTACTTGGAAAACTTTGTGGTCGTGGTCAGTGGCACGTGCCAGCTTTGTCAAGGCATTGCGCACAATAGCCGTGCCAAGCCACCAGTTTTTTACCTTGTTTATACCTGCAAGGACATGCATATTAGAGGTGCACTGTGATTGGGCACTCTGACCGTGGCTGACTCGTGTTACGATTCGTAGAAGTTAAAGTCACTTGGTAAACTTTGTGGTCATTGTCAGTGGCACATGCTAACTTTGTCAAGGTATTGCGCACAATAGCCACACCGAGCCATTAGTATTCTACCTTGTTTATACCTGTAAGGTCATGCCTAGTATATCTTCACTGTGATTGGACACTCTGACCGTGGCTGACTCGTGTTATGATCAATAGACGTAAAAGTCACTTGGATACATTTGTGGTCATGGTCAGTGGCACATGCCAACTTTGTCAAGGCATTGCGCACAATAGCCACACCGAACCACCAGTATTCTATGTTGTTTGCACCTGCAAGATCATGCCTAGTACATCTGCACTGTGATTGGACACTCTGACCATGGCTGACTCGTGTTATGATTCATAGCCGTTTAAGGTACTTGGTAAACTTTGTGGTCATGGTCAGTGGCACATGCCAACTTTGTCAAGGCATTGCGCACAATAGCCGGGCCAAGCCACTGGTTTTTTACTTGTTTATACCTGCACAATCATGCCTAGTACACATACACTGTAGTTGGGCACTCTGACCGTGGCTGACTCGTGTAACGATTCGTAGAAGTTAAAGTCACTTGGTAAACGTTGTGGTCATGGTCAGTGGCACATGCCACCTTTGTCAAGGCATTGCGTGCAATAGCCATACTAAGTCACCAGTATTCTACGTTGTTTGCACCTGCAAGGTTATGCCTAGTACATCTGCACTGCGATTGGACACTCAGATCGTGGCTGACTCGTGTTATGATCAATAGAAGTAAATTCACTTGGATACATTTGTGGTAATGGTCAGTGGCACATGCCAACTTTGTCAAGGCATTGCGCACAATAGCAACACCGAGCCACCAATATTCTACCTTGTTTGCACCTGCAAGATCATGCCTAGTACATCTGCACTATCTTTGGACACTCTGACCGTGACTGACTCGTGTTATGATCAATAGAAGTAAAGGTCACTTGGATACGTTTGTGGTCATGGTCAGTTGCACATGCCAACTCTGTCAAGGCATTGAGCACAATAGCCACACCAAGCCACCAGTATTCTACCTTGTTTACACTTGCAATATCATGACTAGTACATATGCACTCTGATTGGACACTCTAACCGTGGCTGACTCATGTTATGATCAATAGAAGTAAAAGTCAATTGGATACATTTGTTGTCATGGTCAGTGGCACATGCCAACTTTGTGAAGGCATTGTGCACAATAGCCACACCGAGCCAACAGTATTCTACCTTTTTTGCACCTGCAAGATCATACATAGAACATCTGCACTGTGATTGGACACTCTGACCGTGGCTGACTCGTGTTATGTTCAATAGAAGTAAAAGTCATTTGGATACATGTGTGGTCATGGTCAGTGGCACATGCCAACTTGATCAAGGCATTGCACACAAGAGCCACACCAAGCCACCAGTACTCTACCATAATTTATACCTGTAAGGTCATGCCTAGTTTATCTGCACTGTGATTGGACACTCTGACTGTGGCTGACTCGTGTTATGATCAATAGCCGTTTAAGGTACTTGGTAAACTTTGTGGTCATGGGCAGCGGCACATGCCAACTTTGTCAAGGCATTGCGCACAATAGCCGGGCCAAGCAACCGGGTTGTTACTTGTTTATGTATGCAATATCATGCCTAGTACATCTGAACTGTAGTTGGGCACTCTGACCGTGGCTGACTTGTGTAACGATTCGTAGAATTTAAAGTCACATGGTAAACTTTGTGGTCATGGTCAGTGGCACATGCCACCTTTGTCAAGGCATTACGCACAATAGCCACACCGAGCTACCAGTATTCTACCTTGTTTGCACCTGCAAGATCATGCCTAGTACATCTGCACTATGGTTGGACACTCTGACCGTGGCTGACTCGTGTTCTGATCAATAGAATTAGAAGTTACTTGGATACATTTTTGGTCATGGTCAGTGGCACATGCCAACTTTGTCAAGGTATTGCACACAACAGCCACACTGAGCCACCTGTATTCTATCTTGTTTATACCTGTAAGGTCATGCCCACTATATGTGCACTATGATTGGACACTCTGACCATGGCTGACTCGTGTTATGATCAAGAGAAGTAGAAGTCATTTTGATACAGTCGTGGTCATGGTCAGTGGCACATGCCTACTTTGTCAAGGCATTGCGCACAATAGCCACACCGAGCCACCAGAATTCTACCTTGTTTATACCTGCAAGGTCATGCCCAGTATATCTGCACCGTGATTGGACACTCTGACCGTGGCAGACTCATGTTATGATTCATAGCCGTTTGATGTACTGGGTAAACTTTGTGGTAATGGTCAGTGGCATATGCCAACTTTGTCAAGGCATTGCGCACAATAGCCGTGCCAAGGCACCGGTTTTTTACCTTGTTTATGCCTGCAAGGTCATGCATATTAGATGTGCACTGTGATTGGGCACTCTGACCGTGGTTGACTCGTGTTACGATTCGTAGACGTTAAAGTCACTTGATAAACTTTGTGGTCATGGTCAGTGGCACATGCCAACTTTGTCAAGGCATTGCGCACAATAGCCACACCAAACCACCAGTATTCTATGTTGTTTGCACCTCCAAGATCATGCCTTGTACATCTACACTGTGATTGGATACTCTGACCGTGGCTGACTCGTGTTATGATTCATAGCCGTTTAAGGTACTTGGTAAACTATGTGGTCATGGTCAGTGGCACATGCCAAATTTGTCAAGGCATTGCGCACAATAGCCGTGCCAAGCCACCAGTTTTTTACCTTGTTTATACCTCCAGGGTCTTGCATATTAGATGTGCACTGTGGTTGGGTACTCTGAATGTGGCTGACTCGTGTTACAATCTGTCGAAGTTAAAGTCACTTGGTAAGCTCTGTGGTCATGGTCAGTGGCACATGCCAACTTTGTCAAAGCACTGCGCACAATAGCCGTGCCAAGCCATCGGTTTTTTTCCTTGTTTATACCAGCAAGATCATGCATATTAGATATGCACTGTGATCGGGCACTCTGACTGTGGCAGACTCGTGTTACAATTCGTAGAAGTTAAAGTCACTTCGTAAACTTTGTTGGCATGGTTAGTGGCACATGCCAACTTTCTCAAGGCATTGCGCATAATAGCCACACCGAGCCACTCGTATTCTACCTTGTTTGTACCTGCAAGATCACGTATAGTACATCTGCACTGTGATTGGATACTCTGACCGTGGCGGACTCGTGTTATGATCAAAAGAAGTAACAGTCACTAGGATACATTTGTGGTCATGGTCAGTGGCACATGCCAACTTCGTCAAGGCATTGCGCACAATAGCCACACTGAGCCACCAGTATTCTACCTTGTTTATACCTGGAAGGTCATGCCCAGTACATCTGCACTGTGATTGGACACTCAGACCGTGGCTGAGTCTCGTCATGATTCATAGCCGTTTAATGTACTTGGTAAACATTGAGGTCATGGTCAGTGGCACATGCCAACCTTGTCAAGGCATTGCGCACAATAGCCGTGCCAAGCCACCGGTTTTTTACCTTGTTTATACTTGAAAGTTCATGCATATTAGATGTGCACTGTGATTTGGCACTCTGACCGTGGCTGACTCGTGTTACGATTCGTAGAAGTTAAAGTCACTTGGTAAACTTTGTGGTCATGGTCAGTGGCACATGCCAACTATGTCAAGGGATTGCGCACAATAGCCACACCAAGCCACCGGTGTTTTACCTTGTTTTTAGCTGCAATATCATGCCTAACAAAACTGTGCTGTGATTGGACACTCTGACCGTGGCAGACTCGTGTTATGATCAATATAAGTAAAGTCACTGGGATATACTTGTGGTCATTGTCCGTGGCACATGCCAACTTTGTCAAGGCATTGCATAGAATAGCCACACCGATCTACCAGTAGTCTACCATGTTTATACCTGCAAGGTCATGCCCATTATATCTGCACCGTGATTGGACACTCTGACCGTGGCTGACCCGTGTTATGACTCATAGCCGTTTAATGTACTTGGTAAACTTTGTGGTCATGGTCAGTGGTTCATGCCAAATTTGTCGAGGCATTGCGCACAATAGCAGTGCTAAGACACCAGTTTTTTACCTTGTTTATACCTATATGGTCATGGCTAGTACATCTGAACTGTGATTGGGTACTCTGACCGTGGCTGACTCGTGTTATGATTCATATAAGTTAAAATCACTTCGCAAAATTTGTGCTCATGGTCAGTGGCACATGCCAACTTTGTCAAGGCATTGCGCACAAAAGCCACACCTAGCCACCAGTATTCTACCTTGTTCATGCCTGCAAGGTCATGCCTAGTAAATCTGCACAGTGATTGGACACTCTGACCCTGGCTGACTTGTGTTATGATTCATAGCCGTTTAATGTACTTGGTAAACTTTGTGGGCATGGCCAGTGGCACATGCCAAATTTGTCAAGGCATTGCACACAATAGCCGTGCCAAGCCACCAGTTTTTTACATTGTTCATACCTCTAAGGTCATGGCTAGTACATCTGAACTGTGATTGGGTACTCTGACCGTGGCTGACTCGTGTTATGATTCGTACATGTTAAAGTCACATCGTAAACATTGTGGTCATGGTCAGTGGCACATGCCAACTTTGTCAAGGCATTGTGCACAATAGCCACACCGAGCCACCAGTGTTCTACCTTGTTTATACCTGCAAGATCATGCCCAGTATATCTGCACAGTGATTGGACACTCAGACCCTGGCAGACTCGTGTTATGATTCATAGCTGTTTAATGTACTTGGTAACATTTGTGGTCATGGTCAGTGGCACATGCCAACTTTGTCAAGGCATTGCGCACAATAGCCATGCCAAGCCACCGGCTGTTTTCCTTGTTTATACCTGCAAGGTCATGCATATTAGATGTGCACTGGGATTGGACACTCTGACCGTGGCTGACTCGTGTTACGATTCGTATAAGGTAGAGTCACTTGGTGAACTTTGTGGTCATGGTCAGTGGCACATGCCACCTTTGTCAAGGCATTGCATACTATAGCCACACCGAAACACCAGTATTCTACCTTGTTTGCACCTTCAAGATCATGCCTAGTACATCTGCACTGTGATTGGACACTCTGACCGTGGCTGACTCGTGTTATGACTCATAGCGGTTTAAGGTACTTGGTAAACTTTGTGGTCATGGTCAGTGGAACATGCCAACTTTGTCAAGGCATTGCGCACAATAGCCGTGCCAAGCCACCGGTTTTTTACATTGAATAATATTTGCAAGGTCATGCATATTAGATGTGCACTGCGATTGGGTACTCTGAATGTGGCTGACCTGTGTTACAACTCGTATAAGTTAAAGTCACTTGGTAAACTCTGTGGTCATGGTCAGTGGCACATGCTCACTTTGTGAAAGCATTGCACACAATAGCCGTGCCAAGCCACCCGTTTTTTACCTTGTTTATGCCTGTAAGGTCATGCATATTAGATATGCACTGTGATCGGGCACTCTGACCGTGGCTGACTCGTGTTACGATTCGTACAAGTTAAAGTCACTTGGTAAACTTTGTGGGCATGGTCAGTGGCACATGCCAACTTTGTCAAGGCATTGCACATAATAGCCAAACCGAGCCACTAGTACTCTACCTTGTTTGTACCTACAAGATCATGCCTAGTGCATCTGCACTGTGATTGGACACTCTGACCACGGCTGACTCGTGGTATGATCTATAAGAGTAATAGTCACGTGGAAACAGTTGTGGTTATGGTCAGTTGCACATGCCAACTTTGTCAAGGCATTGCGCACAATAGCCACACCGAGCCACCAGTCTTCTACCTTGTTTATACCTGTAAGGTCATGCCTATTATATCTGCGCTGTGATTGGACACTCTGATCGTGGCTGACTCGTGTTATGATTCATAGCCGTTTAATGTACTTGGTAAACTTTGTGGGCATGGTCAGTGGCACGTGCCAACTTTGTCAAGGCATTGCGCACAATAGCAACACCGAGCCACCAGTATTCTACCTTGTTTGTCCCCACAAGATCATGCCTAGTGCATCAGCACTGTGATTGGACACTCTGACCGTGGCTGACTCGTGTTATGATTCATAGCCGTTTAAGGTACTTGGTAAACTTTATGGTCATGGTCAGTGGCACATGCGAACTTGGTCAAGGCATTGCGCACAATAGCCGTGCCAAGCCAACAGTTTTTTTCCTTTTTTATACCTGCAAGGTCATGCATGTTAGATTTGCACTGTGATTGGGCACTCTGACCGTGGCTGACTCGTGTTACGATTAGTAGAAGTTAAAGTCACTTGGTAAACCTTGTGGTCATGGTCAGTGGAACATGCCAACTTTGTCAAGGCATTGCGCACAATAGCCACTCCAAGCAACCGGTGTTTTACCTTGTTTGCACCTGCACGAGCATGCCTAGTACATCTGCACTGTGACTGGATACTCTGACCGTGGCTGACTCGTCTTATGATCAACAGACGTAAACGTCACTTGGATACATTTGTGGTCATGGTCAGTGGCACATGCCAACTTTGTCAAGGCATTGCGCACAATAGCAACACCGAGCCACCAGTATTCTACCTTGTTTGCACCTGCAAGATCATGCCTAGTACATCTGCACTTTGATTGGACACTCTGACCGTGGCTGACTCGTGTTATGATTCATAGCCGTTTAAGGTACTTGGTGAACTTTGTGGTCATGGTCAGTGGCACATGCAAACTTGCTCAAAGCATTGCGCACAATAGCCGTGCCAAGCTAACGGTTTTTTACCTTGTTTATACCTGCAAGAGCATGCATATTAGATGTGCACTGTGATTGGGCACTCTGAATGTGGCTGACTCGTGTTACGGTTCGTAGAAGTTAAAGTCACCTGGTAAACGTTGTAGTCATGGTCAGTGGCACATGCCAACTTTGTCAAGGCATTGCGCACAATAGCCATGCCAAGCCACCGGTTTTTTCCCTTGTTTGTACCTGCAAGGTCATGCATGTTAGATGTGCACTGTGATTGGGCACTCTGACCGTGGCTGACTCGTGTTACGATTAGTAGAAGTTAAAGTCACTTGGTAAACCTTGTGGTCATGGTCAGTGGCACATGCCAACTTTGTCAAGGCATTGCGCACAATAGCCACACCAAGCCACCAGTGATTTACTTTGTTTGCACCTGCACAATCATGCCTAGTACATCTGCACTGTGATTGGACACTCTGACCGTGGCTGACTCGTGTTATGATCAATCGTCGTAAACGTCACTTGGATACATTTGTGGTCATGGTCAGTAGTATATGCCAAATGTTTCAAGGAATTGCGCACAATAGCCACACAGAGCCACCAGTATTCTACCTTGCTTAAACCTGTAAGGTCATGCCCAGTATATCTGCACTGTGTTTGGACACTCTGACCGTGGCTGACTCGTGTTATAATTCATAGCCGTTTAATGTACTTGGTAAACTTTGTGGTCATGGTCAGTGGTACGTGCTAACTTTGTCAAGACATTGCGCACAATAGCCGTGCCAAGCCACCGCTTTTTTCCCCTTTTCTACCAGTAAGGTCATGCATATTAGATTTGCACTATGAGTGGGCACTCTGACAGTGGCTGACTTGTGTTACGATTTGTAGAAGTTAAAGTCACTTGGTAAACTTTGTGATCATGGTCAGTGGCACATGCCAACTTTGTCAAGGCATTGCGCAAAATAGCCACACCGAGCCACCCGTATTCTACCTTGTTTGCACCTACAAGATCATACCTAGTACATCTGCACTGGTATTGGACACTCTGACCGTGGGTGACGCGTGTTGTGATTCATAGCCGTTTAAGGTACTTGGTAAACAGTGTGGTCATGGTCAGTGGCACATACGAACTTTGTCAAGGCATTGCGCACAATAGCCGTGCCAAGCCACCGGTATTTCTCCTTGTTTATACCTGCAAAGTCATGCATATTAGATGTGCACTGTGATTGGGCACTCTGAATGTGGCTGACTCGTGTTACGATTCGTAAAAGTTAAAGTCACTTGGTTAACGTTGTGGTCATGGTCAGTGGCACATGCCAACTTTGTCAAGGCATTGCGCACAATAGCCGAGCCAAGCCACCGGTATATAATCTTTTGTATACCTGCAAGGTCATGCATATTATATGTGCACTGTGATTGGGCACTCTGATCGTGGCTGACTCGTGTTACGATTCGTAGACGCTAGTCACTTGGTAAACTGTGTGGTCATGGTCAGTGGCACATGCCAACTTTGTCAAGTCATTGCGCACAATAGCCACACCGAGACACCAGTATTCTGCCTTGTTTGTACCTGAAACATCATGCCTAGTACATCTGCACTGTGATTGGACACTCTGAAGGTGGCTGACTCGTGTTATGATCAATAGAAGTAAAAGTCACTTCGATACATTTCTGGTCATGGTCAGTGGAACATGCCAACTTTGTCAGGGCATTGCGCACAATAGCCTCACCGAGCCACCAGTATTCTACCTTGTTTGTACATGCAAGATCATGTGTAGTACATCTGCACTGTCATTGGACACTCTGACCGTGGCTGACTCTTGTTATGGGTCATAGCTGTTCAAGGTAATTGGTAAACTTTGTGGTCATGGTCAGTGGCACATGCCAACGTTTTCAAGGCATTTCGCACAATAGCGAAGCCGAACCACCAGTATTCTACCTTGTTTGCACCTGCAAGATCATGCTTCGTACATCTGCACTCTGATTGGACACTCGAACCATGGCTGACTCGTGTTATGATTCATAGCCGTTTAAGGTACTTGGTAAACTTTTGTGGTCATGGTCAGTGGCACATGCCAACCTTTTCAAGGCATTGTGCATTATAGCCGTGCCAAGCCACCGGTTTTTCACCTTGTTTATAACAGCAAGGTCATGCATATTAGATGTGCATTGTGCTTGGGTACTCTGAATGTGGCTGACATGTGTTACGATTTGTAGAAGTTAAAGTCACTTGGTAAACTCTGTGGTCATGGTCAGTGGCACATGCCAACGTTGTCAAAGTATTGCGCACAATAGCTGTGCCAAGCCACCGGTTTTTTTACCTTGTTTATACCTGCAAGGTCGTGCATATTAGATATGCACTGTGATTGGGCACTCAGACCGTGGCTGACTTGTATTACGATTCGTAGAAGTGAAAGTCATTTGGTAAACTTGGTGGGCATGGTCAGTGGTACATGCCAACTTTGTCAAGGCATTGCACACAATAGCCACACCGAGCCACTAGTACTCTGCCTTTTTTGTACCTGCAAGATCATGCCTAGTACATCTGCACTGTGATTGGACACTCTGACTGTGGCTGACTCGTGTTATGATCAATAGAAGTAAAAGTCACTTGGATACAGTTGTGGTCATGGTCAGTGGCACATGCCAACTCTGTCAAGGCATTGCGCACAATAGCCACACCGAGCCACCAGTACTCTACCTTGTTTATACCTGCAAGGTCATGCCTAGACTATCCGCACTGTGATTGGACACTCTGATCGTGGCTGACTCGTGTTATGATTCATAGCCGTTTATTGTACTTGGTAAACATTGTGGTCACGGTCTGTGGCACATGCCAACTTTGTCTAGGCATTGCGCACAATGGCCGTACCAAGCCACCTGTTTTTTACCTTGATCATACCCGCAATGTCATGCATATTAGATGTGCACTGAGATTGGGCACTCTGACCGTGGCTGACTCGTGTCACGCCTCGTAAAAGTCACTTGGTAAACTTTGTGGTCACGGTCAGTGGCACATGCCAACTTTGTCAAGGCATTGCGCACAATATCCGAACCAAGCCACCAGTGTTCTACCTTGTTTGTACCTGCAAGATCATGCCTAGTACATCTGCACTGTGATTGGACACTATGACCGTGGCTGACTCGTGGTATGATTCATAGCCGTTTAAGGTACTTGGTGAACTTTGTGGTCATGGTCAGTGGCACATGCGAACTTGGTCAATGCATTGCGCACAATAGCCGTGTCAGCCAACGGTTTTTAACCTTGTTTGTACCTGCAAGATCAAGCATATTAGATGTGCACTGTGATTGGGCACTCTGAATGTGTCTGACTCGTGTTACGATTCGTAGAAGTTAAAGTCACTTGGTAAACTTTGTAGTCATGGTCAGTGGCACATGCCAACTTTGTCAAGGCATTGCGCACAATAGCCGTGCCAAGCCACCGGTTTTTTTCCTTGTTTATACCTGCAAGGTCATGCGTGTTAGATGTGCACTCTGACTGGGCACTCTGACCGTGGCTGACTCGTGTTGCGATTAGTAGAAGTTAAAGTCACTTGGTAAACCTTGTGGTCATGGCCAGTGGCACATGCCAACTTTGGCAAGGCATTGCGCACAATAGCCACACCAAGCCACCGGTGTTTTACCTTGTTTGCACCTGCACAATCAGGCCTAAAACATCTGCAGTGTGATTGGACACTCTGACCGTGGCTGACTCGTGTTATGATCAATAGACGTAAGCATCGCTTGGATACATTTGTGGTCATGGTCAGTGGCACATGCCAACTTTGTCAAGGCATTGCGCAAAATAGCCACACCGAGCCACCAGTATTCTACCTTGCTTAAACCTGTAAGGTCATGCCCAGTATATCTGCACTGTGATTTGATACTCTGATCGTGGCTGACTTGTGTTAGAATTTTTAGCCGTTTAACGTACTTGGTAAACTTTGTGGTCATGGTAAGTGGCACGTGCTGACATTGTCAAGGCATTGCGCACAATAGCCGTGCCAAGCCACCGGTTTTTGGCCTTTTTATATCAGCAAGGTCATGCATATCAGATGTGCACTATGATTGGGTACTCTGACAGTGGCTGACTCATGTTACGATTTGTAGAAGCTAGTCACTTGGTAAACTTTGTGATCATGGTCAGTGGCACATGCCAACTTTGTCAAGACATTGCGCACAATAGCCACACCGAGCCACCCGTATTCTACCTTGTTTGCACCTGCAAGATCATGCCTAGTACATCTGCACTGTGATTGGACACGCTGATCGTCGGTGACGCGTGTTATGATTCATAGCCGTTTAAGGAACTTGGTAAAGAGTGTGGTCATGGTCAGTGGCACATGCCAGCTTTTTCAAGGCATTGCGTACAATAGCCGTGCCGAGCAACCGGTACTTGACCTTGTTTATACCTGCAAGGTCATGCATATTAGATGTGCACTGTGATTGGGCACTCTGAATGTGGCTGACTCGTGTTACGTTTCATAGAAGTTCAAGTCACTTGGTAAACAATGTGGTCATGGTCAGTGGCACATGCCAACTTTGTCAAGGCATTGCGCACAATAACCGTGCCAAGCCACCGGTATATTATCTTTTGTACACCTGCAGGGTCATGCATATTAGATGTGTATTGTGATTGGGCACTTTGACTGTGGCTGACTTGTGTTACGACTCGTAGAAGTTAAAGGCACTTGGTAAACGTTGTGGTCATGGTCAGTGGCACATGCCAACATTGTCAAGTCATTGCGCACAATAGCCACACAAAGACACCAGTATTCTACCTTGTTTTTACCTGCAAGATCATTCCTAGTACATCGGCACTGTGATTGGACACTCTGACCGTGGCTGACTCGTTTTATGATCAATAGAAGTAAAAGTCACTTTGATACATTTGTCGTCATGGTCAGTGGCAAATGCCAACTTTGTCAGGACATTGCGCACAATAGCCACACTGAGCCACCAGTATTCTACCTTGTTTATACCTGCAAGGTCATGCCTAGTACATGTGCACTGTCATTGGACACTCTGAGCGTGGCTGACTCGTGTTATGAGTCATAGCCGTTTAAAGTACTTGGTAATATTTGTGGTCATGGTCAGTGTCACATGCCAACTTTGTCAAGGCATTGCGCACAATAGCCGTGCAAAGCCACCGGTTTTTAACCTTGTTTATACTTGCAAGGTCATGCCTAGTACATCTGAACTGTGATTGGGCACTCTGACTGTGGCTGACTCGTGTTACGATTTGCAGAAGTTACAGTTACTTGGTAAACTTTGTGGTCATGGTCAGTGGCACATGCCAACTTTAACAAGGCATTGCGAACAGTAGCCACACCGAGCCACCAATATTCTACCTTGTTTGCACCTACAAGATCATGCCTACTATATCTGCATTGTGATTGGACACTCTGACAGTGGTTGACTCGTGTTATGATCAATAGAAGTAAAAGTCACTTGGATACATTTGTGGTCATGGTCAGTGGCACATGCCAGCTTTGTCAATGCCTTGCACATAATAGCCACACTGAGCCACCAGTATTCTACCTTGTTTATACCTGTAAGGTCATGCCCAATATATCTGCAATGTGATTGGACACTCTGCCCGTGGCTGACTCGTGTTATGATTCATAGCCGTTTAAGGTACTTGGTAAACTTTGTGGTCATGGTCAGTGGCACATGCCAACTTGGTCAATGCATTGTGCACAATAGCTCTGCCAAGCCACCGGATTTTACCTTGTTTATACCTGGAAGCTCATGCCTAGTACATGTGAACTGTGATTGGGCACTCGGACTGTGGCTGACTCGTGTTACAATTCGTAGAAGTTAAAGTCACTTGGTAATCATTGTGGTCATGGTCTGTGGCACATGCCAACTTTGTCAAGGCATTGCGCACAATAGCCGTGCTAAGACACCAGTTTTTTACCCTGTTTATACCTGCAAGGTCATTCATATTAGATGTGAACTGTGATTGGGTACTCTGACCGTGGCTGAATCCTGTAATGATTCGTAGAAGTTAAAGTCACTTGTGGTCATGGTCATGGTCAGTGGCACATGCCAACCTTGTCAATGCATTAGGCACAATAGCCACACCGAGCCAACAGTATTGTACCTTGTTTGCACCTGCAAGATCCTGCCTAGAACATCTGCACTGTGATTGGGCACTCTGACCGTGGCTGAATTGTGTTATTATCAATAAAAGTAAAACTCACTTGGATACATTTGTGGTCATGCTCAGTGGCACATGCCAACTTTGTCAAGGCATTGCGCACAATAGCCACACCGAGCCACTTGTATTATAGCTTATACGTGCAAGATGATGCCCTGGATATCTGCACTGTGATTGGACACTCTGACCGTGGCTGACTCGTCTTATGATTCATAGCCGTTTAAGGTACTTGGTAAACTTTGTGGTCATGGTCAGTGGCACATGCCAACTTTGTCAAGGCATTGCGCACAATAGCAGTGCCAAGCCACCGGTTTTCAAACTTGTTTATACCTGCAAGGTCATGCATATTAGATGTGCACTGTGATTGGGCACTCTGACCGTGGCTGACTCGTGTTACGATTTGTAGAAGTTAAAGTCACTTGGTAAACTTTGTGATCATTGTTAGTGGCACGTGCCAATTTTGTCAAGGTATTGCGCACAATAGCCAGCCCAAGCCATCGGTTTTTTACCTTGTGTATACCTGCAAGGTCATGCATATTCGATGTGCACTTTGATTGGGCACTCTGACCGTGGCAGACTTGTGTTACGATTCAGAGAAGTTGAAGCCACTTGGTAAACTTTGTGGTCATGGTCAGTGGGACATGCCAATTTGTCAAGGCATTGCGCACAATAGCCACAATGAGCCTCCATTATTCTACCTTGTTTATACCTATAAGGTCATGCCCAGTATATCTGTACTGTGATTGGACACTCTGACAGTGGCTGACTCGTGTTAGAATTCATAGCCGTTTAATGTACTTGGTAATATGTGTGGTCATGGTCAGTGGCACATGCCAACTTTGTCTAGGCATTGCGCACAATAGCCATGCCAAGCCACCTGTTTTCTACCTTGTTTATACCAGCAAGGTCATGCATATTAGATGTGTACTATGATTGGGTACTCTGACCGTGGCTGACTCGTCTTACCATTCGTAGAAGTTAATGTCCCTTGGTAAACTTTGTGATCATGGTCAGTGGCACATGCCAACTTTGTCGAGGCATTTCACACAATAGCCACACCGAGCCACCAGTGTTCTACCTTGTTTGCACCTTCAGGAGCATGCCTAGTACATCTGAATTGTGATTGGACACTCTGACCGTGGGTGACGCGTGTTATAATTCGTAGCCGATTAAGGTACTTGGTAAACAGTGTGGTCATGGTCAGTGGCACATGCCAACTTTGTCAAGGCATTGCGCACAATAGCCGTGCCAAGCCACCAGTTTTTTTACCTTCTTTATACCGGCAAGGTCATGCGTATTAGATGTGCACTGTTATTTGGCACTCTGAATGTGGCTGACTCGTGTTACAATTCGTTGATGTTAAAGTCACTTGGTAAACTTTGTGGTCATGGTCAGTGGCACATGCCAACTATGTCAAGGCATTGCGCACAATAGCCATGCCAAGGCACCGGTTTTTTACCTTGTTTATACCTGTAAGGTCGTGCATGTTATATGTGCACTGTGATTGGGCACTCTGAATGTGGCTGACTCGTGTTTCAATTCGTAGAAGTTAAGTCACTTGGTAAACTTTGTGGTCATTGTCAGTGGCACATGCCAACTTTGTCAAGGCATTGCGCACAATAGAAGTGCCAAGCCACCGGTTTTTTACCTTGTTTATACCTGCAAGGTCATGCGTGTTAGATGTGCAATGTGATTGGGCACTCTGACCATGGCTGACTCATGTTAGGATTCGTAGAAGTTAAAGTCACTTGGTAAGCGTTGTGGTCATGGTCAGTGGCACATGCCAACTTTGTCAAGGCATTGCGCAGAGTAGCCACACCAAGGCACAGGTGTTTTACCTTTTTTGCACCTGCAAGATCATGCCTAATACATCTGCACTGTGATTGGACACTTTGACCGTGGCTGACTCGTGTTATGATCAATAGACGTAAACGTCACTTGGTAAACTTTGTGGTCATGGTCAGTGGCACATGCCAATTTATCAAGGCATTGCGCAAAATAGCCACTCCGAGCCACCAGTATTCTACCTGGTTTATACCTGTGAGGTCATGCCCAGTATATCTGCACTGTGATTGGACACTCTGACCGTGGCTGACTCGTGTTATAATTCATAGCCGTTTAATGTACGTGGTAAACTTTGTGGTCATGGTCAGTGGCACGTGCCAACTTTGTCAAGGCATCGCGCACAATAGCCATGCCAAGCCACCAGTTTTTTACCTTGTATATACCAGCAAGGTCATGCATATTAGATGTGTACTATGATTGGGCAATCTGACTGTGGCTGGCTCGTGTTACGATTCGTAGAAGTTAAAGTCACTTGGTAAACTTTGTGATCATGGTCAGTGGCACGTGCCAACGTTTTAAAGGCATTGTGCACAATAGCCACACCGAGCCACCAGTATTCTACCTTGTTTGCACCTTCAAGATCATGCTTAGTACATCTGCACTGTGATTCAACACTCTGACCGTGGGTGACGCGTGTTATGATTCACAGCCGTTTAAGGTACTTGGTGAACAGTGTGGTCATGGTCAGTGGCACATGCCAACTTTGTCAATGTATTGCGCACAATAGCCGTGCCAAGCCACCGGTTTTTTACCTTCTTTGTACCTGCAAGGTCATGCATATTAGATGTGCACTGTGATTGGGCACTCTGAATGTGGCTGGCTCGTGTTACAATTCGTAGACGTTAAAGTCACTTGGTAGACTTTGTGGTCATGGTCAGTGGCACATGCCAACTTTGTCAAGGCATTGCGCACAATAGCCGTGCCAAGCCACCGGTTTTTTACCTTGTGTATACCTTTAAGGTCATGCATATTACATGTGCACTGTGATTGGGCACTCTGACTGTGGCTGACGTGTGTTACGATTCGTATAAGTTAAAGTCACATGGTAAACTTTGTGATCATGGTCAGTGGCACATGCCAACTTTGTCAAGGCATTGCGCACAGTAGCCACACTGAGCCACCTGTATTCTGCCTTTTTTGCACCTTCAAGCTCATGCCTAGTACATCTGCACTGTGATTGGACACTCTGACCGTGGGTGACACGTGTTATGATTCATAGCCGTTTAAGGTACTTGGTAAACAGCGTGGTCATGGTGAGTGGCACATGCCAACTTTGTCAAGGCATTGCGCACAATAGCCGTGCCAAGCCAATGGTTTTTTACCTTCTTTATACCTGCAAGGTCATGCATATTAGATGTGCACTGTGATTGGGCACTATGAATGTGGCTGACTCGTGTTACGATTCGTAGAAGTTAAAGTCACTTGGTAAACTTTGTGGTCATGGTCAGTGGCACATGCCAACTTTGCCAAGGCATTGCGCACAATAGCCGTGCCAAGCCACCGGTTTTTTACCTTGTGTATACATGTAAGGTCATGCATATTAGATGTGCACTGTGATTGGGCACTCTGACCGTGGCTGACTTGTGTTACCATTCGTAGAAGTTAAAGTCACATGGTAAACTTTGTGGTCATGGTCAGTGGCACAGGCCAATTTTTCAATGCATTGCGCACAGTAGCCACACCAAGGCACAGGTGTTTTACCTTGCTTGCACCTGCAAGATCATGCCTAATACATCTGCACTGTGATTGGACACTCTGACCGTGGCTGATTCGTGTTATGATCAATAGACGTAAACGTCACTTGGTAAACATTGCGGTCATGGTCAGTGGCACATGCCAATTTATCAAGGCATTGCGCACAATAGCCACACCGAGCCACCAGTATTCTACCTTGCTTATACCTGTGAGGTCATGCCCAGTATATCTACACTGTGATTGGACACTCTGACCGTGGCTGACTCGTGTCATAATTCATAGCCGTTTAATGTACTTGGTAAACGTTGTGGTCACGGTCAGTGGCACATGCCAACTTTCTCAAGGCATTGCGCACAATAGCCGTGTCAAGCCACCAGTTTTTTACCTTTTTTATGCCAGCAAGGTCATGCATATTAGATGTGTACTATGATTGGGCACTCTGACTGTGGCTGACTCGTGTTACGATTCGTAGAAGTTAAAGTCACTTGGTAAACTTTGTGGTCATGGTCAGTGGCACATGCCAATTTATCAAGGCATTGCGCACAATAGCCACACCGAGCCACCAGTATTCTACCTTGCTTATACCTGTGAGGTCATGCCCAGTATATCTACACTGTGATTGGACACTCTGACCGTGGCTGACTCGTGTCATAATTCATAGCCGTTTAATGTACTTGGTAAACTTTGTGGTCATGGTCAGTGGCACATGCCAACTTTCTCAAGGCATTGCGCACAATAGCCGTGCCAAGCCACCAGTTTTTTACCTTTTTTATGCCAGCAAGGTCATGCATATTAGATGTGTACTATGATTGGGCACTCTGACTGTGGCTGACTCGTGTTACGATTCGTAGAAGTTAAAGTCACATGGTAAACTTTGTGATCATGGTCAGTGGCACATGCAAATCTTGTCAAGGCGTTGCGCACAATAGCCACACCGAGCCACCAGTATTCTACCTTGTTTGCACCTTCAAGATCATGCCTAGTACATCTGCACTGTGATTGGACACTCTGACCGTGGGTGACGCGTGTTATGATTCATAGCCTTTTAAGGTACTTGGTAAACAGTGTTGTCATGCTCAGTGGCACATGCCAACTTTGTCAAGGTATTGCGCACAAACGCCATGCCAAGCCACCGGTTTTTTACCTTCTTTAGACCTGCACGGTCATGCATATTAGATGTGCACTGTGATTGTGCACTCTGAATGTGGCTGACTCGTGTTACGATTCGTAGAAGTTAAAGTCACTTGGTAAACTTTGTGGTCATGGTCAGTGGCACATGCCAACTTTGTCAAGGCATTGCGCACAATAGCCGTGCCAAGCCACCGGATTTTTACCTTGCTTATACCAGCAAGGTCATGCATATTACATGTGTACTATGATTGGGCACTCTGACCGTGGCTGACTCGTGTTATGTTTCGTAGAAGTTAAAGTCACTTGGTAAACTTTGTGATCATGGTCAGTGGCACATGCCAACTTTGTCAATGCATTGCGCACAATAGCCACACCGAGGCACCAGTACTCTACCTTTTTTGCACCTTCAAGATAATGCCTAGTACATCTACACTGTGATTGGACACTCTGACCGTGGGTGACGCGTGTTGTGATTAATAGCCGTTTAAGGTACTTGGTAAACAGTGTGGTGATGGTCAGTGGCACATGCCAACCTTGTCAAGGCATTGCACACAATAGCCGTGCCAAGCCAATGGTTTTTCACCTTCTTTACACCTGCAAGGTCATGCATATTAGACGTGCCTGTGATTGAGCACTCTGAATGTGGCTGACTCATCTTACGATTCGTAGAAGTTAAAGTCACTTGGTAAACTTTGTGGTCATGTTCAGTGGCACATGCCAACTTTGTCAATGCATTGCGCACAATAGCCGTGCCAAGCCACCGGTTTCTACCTTGTGTATACCTGTACGGTCATGCATATTAGATGTGCACTGTGTTTGGGCACTCTGACCGTGGCTGACTTGTGCTACCATTCGTAGATGTTAAAGTCACATGGTAAACTTTGTGGTCATTGTCAGTGGCACATGCCAATGTTTAAAGGCATTGCGCACAATAGCCACACCGATCCACCAGTATTCTACCTTGTTTAGACCTGTAAGGTCATGCCCAGTATATCTACACTGTGATTGGACACTCTGACCGTGGCTGACTCGTGTTGTAATCCATAGCCGTTTAATGTACTTGGTAAACTTTGTGGTCATGGTCAGTGGTACATGCTAACTTTGTCAAGGCATTGCGCACAATAGTCATGCCAAGCCACCGGTTTTTTTACCTTGTTTGTACCAGCAAGGTCACGCATATTACATGTGTACTATGATTGGGCATTCTGACTGTGGCTGACTCGTGTTACGATTCGTAGAAGTTAAAGTCACTTGGTAAACATTGTGATCATGGTCAGTGGCACATGCCAACTTAGTCAAGGCATTGCGCACAATGGCCACACCGGGCCACCAGTATTCCACCTTTTTTGTA
This sequence comes from Penium margaritaceum, assembly GCA_023375785.1. Taxonomy (NCBI): domain Eukaryota; kingdom Viridiplantae; phylum Streptophyta; class Zygnematophyceae; order Desmidiales; family Peniaceae; genus Penium; species Penium margaritaceum. The sequence goes on from SZWC01001006.1 coordinate 58,849, forward strand.
CCTTCAAGATCATGCCTAGTACATCTGCACTGTGATTGGACACTCTGACCGTGGGTGACGCGTGTTATGATTCATAGCCGTTTAAGGTACTTGGTAAACAGTGTGGTCATGGTCAGTGGCACATGTTAACTTTGTCAAGGCATTGCATACAATAGCCGTGCCAAGCCAACGGTTTTTTACCTTCTTTAGACCTGCAACGTCATGCATACTAGATGTGCACTGTGATTGGGCACTCTGACCGTGGCTGACTTGTGTTACGATTCGTAGAAGTTAAAGTCACTTGGTAGACTTTGTGGTCATGGTTAGTGGCACATGCCAATTTGTCAAGGCATTGCGCACAATAGCCACACCGAGCCACCAGTATTCTACCTTGTTTATACCTGTAAGGTCATGCCCAGTATATCTGCAATGTGATTGGACACTCTGACCGTGGCTGACTAGTGTTATAATTCATAGCCGTTTAATGTACTTGGTAAACGTTGTGGTCACGGTCAGTGGCACATGCCAACTTTGTCAAGGGATTGCGCACAATAGCCGTGCCAAGCCACCGGTTTGTTGCCTTGCTTATACCAGCAAGGTCATGCATATTATATGTGTACCATGATTGAGCACTCTGATCGTGGCTGACTCGTCTTGCGATTCGTAGAAGTTAAAGTCACCTGGTAAACTTTGTGATCATGGTCAGTGGCACATGCCAACTTTGTCAAGGCATTCCGCACAATAGCCACACCGAGCCACCAGTATTCTACCTTGTTTGCACCTTCAAGATCATGCCTAGTACATCTGCACAGTGATTTGTCACTCTGGCCGTGGGTGACGCGTGTTATGATTCGTAGCCGTTTAAGGTACTTGGTAAACAGTGTGGTAATGGTCATTGGAACGTGCCAACTTTGTCAAGGCATTACGCACAATACCCGTGCCAAGCCAACGGTTTTTTAACTTCTTTATACCTGCAAGGTCATGCATATTAGATGTGCACTATGATTTGGCACTCTGAATGTGGCTGACTCGTGTTATGATTCGTAGAAGTTAAAGTCACTTGGTAAACTTTGTGGTCATGGTCAGTGGCACATGCAAGCTCTGTCAAGGCATTGCGCACAATAGACGTGCCAAGCCACCGTTTTTTTACATTGTGTATACCTGTAAGGTCATGCATATTAGATGTGCACTGTGATTGGGCACTTTGACCATGGCTGACTTGTGTTACGATTCGTAGAAGTTAAGGTCACTTGGTAAACGTTTTGGTCATGGTCAGTGGCACATGCCAACTTTGTCAAGTCATTGCACAAAACAGCCACACCGAGACACCAGTATTCTACCTTCTTTGTACCTGCAAGATCACGTCTAGTACATCTGTACTGTGATTGGACACTCTGACCGTAGCTGACTCGTGTTATGATCAATAGAAGTAAACGTCACTTGGATATATTTGTGGTCATGGTCAGTGGCACATGCCAACTTTGTCGAGGCATTGCGCACAATAGCCAACACCGAGCCACCAGTATACTACCTTGTTTGTACCTGCAAGATCATGCCTAGTACATCTGCACTGTGATTGGACACTCTGACCGTGGCTGACTCGTGTTATGAGTCATAGCCGTTTCAGGTACTTGGTGAACTTTGTGGTCATGGTCATGGGCACATGCCAACTTTTTCAAGGCATTGTGCACAATAGTCGTGCCAAGCCACCGGACTTATCTTGTTAATTCCTACAAGGTCATGCCTAGTACATCTGAACTGTGATTGGGCACTCTGACTGTAGCTGACTCGTGTTACGATTTGTAGAAGATAAAGTCACTTGGTAGACTTTGTGGTCATGGTCAGTTGCACATGCCAACTTTGTAAAGGCATTCCAAATAATAGCTACACCGAGCCACCAGTATTCTACCTTGTTTGCACCTTCAAGATCATGCCTAGTACATCTGCACAGTGATTGGACACTCTGACCGTGGGTGACGCGTGTTATGATTCGTAGCCGTTTAAGGTACTTGGTAAACTGTGTGGTCATGGTCTGTGGCACATGCCAACTTTGTCAAGACATTGCGCACAATAGCCGTGCCAAGCCACCAGTTTTTTACCTTCTTTATACCTGCAAGGTCATGCATGTTAGATGTGCACTATGCTTGGGCACTCTGAATGTGGCTGACTCGTGTTACAATTCGTAGAAGTTAAAGTCACTTGGTAAACTTTGTGGTCATGGTCAGTGGCACATGCCAACTTTGTCAAGGCATTGCGCACAATAGCCGTGCCAAGCCACTGGTTTTTTACATTGTGTATACCTGTAAGGTCATGCATATTAGATGTGCACTGTGATTGGGCACTTTGACCATGGTTGACTTGTGTTACGATTTGTAGAAGTTAAGGTCACTTGGTAGACTATGTGGTCGTGGTCAGTGGCACATTCCAACTTTGTCAAGTCATTGCACAAAATAGCCACACTGAGACACCAGTATTCTACCTTGTTTGTACCTCTAAGATCATGCCCAGTACATCTGCACTGTGATTGGTCACTCTGACCGTGGCTGACTCGTGTTATGATCAATAGAAGTAAATGTCACTTGGATACATTTGTGGTCATGGTCAGTGGCACATGCCGACTTTGTCAAGGCATTGCGCACAATAGCCACACCGAGCCACCCGTATTCTACCTTGTTTGCACCTGCAAGATCATGCCTAGTACATCTGCACTGTGATTGGACACTTTGACCGTGGGTGATGCGTGTTATGATTCATAGCCGTTTAAGGCACTTGGTAAACGTTGTGGTCATGGTCAGTGGCACATGCCAACTTTGTCAAGGCATTGCGCACAATAGTCGTGCCAAGCCACCCGTTTTTTTCCTTTTTTATTCCTGTAAGGTCATGCCTAGTACATCTGAACTGTGATTGGGCACTCTGACTGTAGCTGACACGTGTTACGATTTGTAGAAAATAAAGTCACTTGGTATACTTTGTGGTCATGGTCAGTGGCACATGCCAACTTTGTCAAGGCATTGCGCACAATAGCCACACCGAGCCACCCGTATTCTACCTTGTTTGCACCTGCAAGATCATGCCTAGTACATCTGCACTGTGATTGGACACTTTGACCGTGGGTGATGCGTGTTATGATTCATAGCCGTTTAAGGCACTTGGTAAACGTTGTGGTCATGGTCAGTGGCACATGCCAACTTTGTCAAGGCATTGCGCACAATAGCCGTGCCAAGCCACCGGTATTTTACCTTGTTTATACCTGCACGGTCATGCTTCTTAGATGTGCACTGTGATTGGGCACTCTGAATGTGGCTGACTCGTGTTACGATTCGTAGAAGCTAAAGCCACTTGGTAAACATCGTGGTCATGGTAAGTGGCACATGCCAACTTTGTCAAGGCATTGCCCATAATAGCCGTGCCAAGCGGCCGGTTTTTACCCGGTGTATACCTGTAAGGTCATGCATATTAGATGAGCATTGCGATTGGGCACTCTGACCGTGGCTGACTCGTGTTAGGATTCCTAGAAGTTAACGTCAATTGGTAAACTGTGTGGTCATGGTCAGTGGCACATGCCAACTTTGTCAAGTCATTGCGCACAATAGCCAAACCGAGACACCAGTATTCTACCCTGTTTGTACATGCAAGATCATGCATAGTACGTCTGCACTGTGATTGGACACTCTGACCGTGGCTGGCTCGTGTTATGATCAATAGAAGTAAAAGTCACTTGGATACATTTGTCGTCATGGTCACTGGCACATGCCAACTTTGTCAAGGCATTGCGCACAATAGTCGTGCCAAGCCACCCGTTTTTTTCCTTTTTTATTCCTGTAAGGTCATGCCTAGTACATTTGAACTGTGATTGGGCACTCTGACTGTAGCTGACTCGTGTTACGATTTGTAGAAGATAAAGTCACTTGGTAGACTTTGTGGTCATGGTCAGTGGCACATGCCGACTTTGTCAAGGCATTGCGCACAATAGTCGTGCCAAGCCACCCGTTTTTTTCCTTTTTTATTCCTGTAAGGTCATGCCTAGTACATTTGAACTGTGATTGGGCACTCTGACTGTAGCTGACTCGTGTTACGATTTGTAGAAGATAAAGTCACTTGGTAGACTTTGTGGTCATGGTCAGTGGCACATGCCGACTTTGTCAAGGCATTGCGCACAATAGCCGTGCCCAGCCACCGGTATTTTACCTTGTTTATACCTGCAAGGTCATGCATATTAGATGTACACTGTGATTGGGCACTCTGACCGTGGTTTACTCGTGTTACGATTCGTAGAAGGTAAGGTCACTTGGTAAACTTTGTGGTCATGGTCAGTGGCACATGCAAACATCGTCAAGGCATTACGCACAATAGCCATTTTGAGCCACCGGTGTTCTACCTTGTTTGAACCTGCAAGATAATTCCTAGTACATCTGCAATGTAAATGGACACTCTGACCGTGGCTGACTTGTGTTATGATCAATAGATGTAAAAGTCACTTGGATACATTTATGGTCATGGTCAGTGGCACATGCAAACTTTGCCAATGCATTGCGCACAATAGCCACATCGAGGCACCAGTATTCTACCTTGTTCATACCTGCAAGGTCATGCCCAGTATATCTTCACTGTGAATGGACACTCTGCCCGTGGCAGACTCGTGTTATGATTCATAGCCGTTTAAGTTACTTGGTAAACTTTGTGGTCATGGTAAGTTGCACATGCCAACTTGGTCAAGGCATTGCGCACAAAAGCTGTGTCATGCCACCGGATATGTACCTTGTTTATACCTGTAAGGTCATGCCTAGTACATCTGAACTGTGATTGGGCCCTCTGACTTTGGCTGACTCGTGTTACAATTCGTAGAAGTTAAAGTCACTGTGTAAACTTTGTGCTCATGGTCAGTGGCACATGCCAACCTTGTCAAGGCATTGCGCACAATAGCCCACCGAGCCACCAGTATTCTACCTTGTTCGCACCTACAAGATCCTGCCTAGTGCATCTGCACTGTGATTGGGCACTCTGACCGTGGCTGACTCGTGTTGTGATCAATAGAAGTAAAACTCACATCCATACACTTGTCGTCGTGGTCAGTGGCACATGCCAACTTTGTCAAGCCATTGCGTACAGTAGCCACACCGAGCCACCTGTATTATAGCTTACACGTGCAAGATCATTCCCAGTATATCTGCAATGTGATTGAACACTCTGACCATGCCTGACTCATCTTATGATTCATAGCCGTTTAAGGTACTTGGTAAACTTTGTGGTCATTGTCAGTGGCACATGCCAACTTTGTCAAGGCATTGCGCACTATAGCCGTGCCAAGCCACTGGTTTTTTTAACTAGTTTATACCTGCCAGGTTATGCATATTAGATGTGCACTGTGATTGGGCACTCTGACCGTGGCTGACTCGTGTTACGATTCGTAGAAGTTAAATTCACTTGGTAAACCTTGTGGTCATGGTCAGTGGCACATGCCAACGTTGGCAAGGCATTGCGCACACCAGCCACACCGAGCCGCCAGTGTTCCATGTTGTTTGCACTTGTAAGATCATGCTTAGTACATCTGCACTGTGATTGGACACTCTAACCGTGGCTGACTCATGTTATGATCAATAAAAGTAAAAGTCACTTGGATACACTTGTGGTCATGGTCAGTGGCACATGCCAACTTTGTCAAGGCATTGCACACAATAGCCATACCGAGCCACCAGAATTCTACCTTGTTTATACCTGTAAGGTCGTACCCAGTATATCTGTACTGAGATTAGACACTCTGACCGTGGCTGACTTGTGTTATGATTCATAACCGTTTAAGGTACTTGGTAAGCTTTGTGATCATGGTCAGTGACACATGGCAACTTTGTCAAGGCATTGCGCACAATAGTGCTACCAAGCCACCGGTCTTTTACCTTGTTTATACCTGAAAGGTAATGCATATTACATGTTCAATGTGAGTAGGCACTTTGAATGTGGCTGACCCATGTTCGATTCGTAGAAGTTAAAGTCACTTGGTAAACATTGTGGTCATGAAAATTGGCACATGCCAACTTTGTCAAGGCATTGCGCACAATACCCGTGCCAAGCCACCGGTTTTTTACCTTGTTTATAGCTGCACGGTCATGCATGTTAGATGTGCACTGTGATTGGGCACTCTGACCATGGCTGACTTGTGTTACGATTCGTAGAAGTTAAAGTCACTTGGTAAACTTTGTGGTCGTGGTAAGTGGCACATGCCAACTTTGTCAAGGCATTGCGCACAATAGCCACACCAAGCCACAGGTATTTTACCTTGTTTGCATCTGAAAGATAATGCCTAGTACATCTGCACTGTGATTGGACACTCTGACCGTGGCTGACTCGTGTTATGATCAATAGACGTAAACGTCACTTGGATACAGATGTGGTCATGGTCAGTGGCACATGCCAACTTTGTCAAGGCATTACCCACAATAGCCACACCGAGCCACCAGTATTCTACCTTGTTTATACCTGTAAGGTCATGTCCAGTATCTCTGCAGTGTGATTGGACACTCTGACCGTGGCTGACTCGTGTTATAATTCGTAGCCGTTTAATGTACTTGGTAAACTTTGTCGTCATGGTCAGTGGCACATGCCAACTTTGTCAAGGCATTGCGCACAATAGCCGTGCCAATCCACCGGTTTTTTACCTTCTTTATACGTGCAAGGTCATGCATATTACATGTGCCTAGTGATTGGGCACTCCGAATGTGGCTGACTCGTGTTACAATTCGTAGAAGTTAAAGTCACTTGGTAAACGTTGTGGTCATGGTCAGTGGCACATGCCAACTTTGTCAAGGCATTGCGCACAATAGCCGTGCCAAGCCACTGGTTTTTTACCTTGTGTATACCTGCAAGGTCATGCATATTAGATGTGCACTGTGATTGGGAACTCTGACCGTGGCTGACTTGTGTTACGATTCGTTAAGTTAAAGTCACTTGGTAAACTTCGTGGTCATGGTCAGTGGCACATGCCAATTTGTTAAGGCATTGCGCACAATAGCCACACCAAGCAACCAGTATTATACATTGCTTGCACCTTTAAGATCATGCCTGGTACATCTGCACTATGGTTGGACACTATGACCGTGGGTGACGCGTGTTATGATTCGTAGCCATTTAAGGTACTTGGTAAACAGTGTGGTCATGGTCAGTGACACATGCCAACTTTGTCAAGGCATTGCGCACAATAGCCGTGCCAAGCCACCAGTTTTTTTACCTTTTTTATGCCTACAAGGTCATGCATATTAGATGTGTACTGTGATTTGGCACTCTGATTGTGGCTGACTCGTGTTACGATTCGTAGAAGTTAAAGTCAATTGGTAAACTTTGTGGTCATGGTCAGTGGCACATGCCAACTTTGTCAGGTCATTGCGCACAATAGCCACACTGAGACACCATTATTCTACCTTGTTTGTACCTGCAAGATCATGCCTAGTACATCTGCACTGTGATTGGACACTCTGAAGGTGGCTGACTCATGTTATGATCAATAGAAGTAAAAGTCACTTGGATACATTTGTGGTCGTGGTCAGTGGCACATGCCAATTTGTTAAGGCATTGCGCACAATAGCCGTGCCAAGCCACTGGTTTTTTACCTTGTGTATACCTGCAAGGTCATGCATATTAGATGTGCACTGTGATTGGGAACTCTGACCGTGGCTGACTCGTGTTACAATTCGTAGAAGTTAAAGTCACTTGGTAAACGTCGTGCTCATGGTCAGTGGCACATGCCAATTTGTTAAGGCATTGCGCACAATAGCCGTGCCAAGCCACTGGTTTTTTACCTTGTGTATACCTGCAAGGTCATGCATATTAGATGTGCACTGTGATTGGGAACTCTGACCGTGGCTGACTCGTGTTACAATTCGTAGAAGTTAAAGTCACTTGGTAAACGTCGTGCTCATGGTCAGTGGCACATGCCAATTTGTTAAGGCATTGCGCACAATACCGACACCGAACCACCAGTATTATACCTTTTTTGCACCTGCAAGATCATGCTTAGTACATCTGCACTGTGATTGGACACTCGAACCATGGCTGACTCGTGTTATGATTCCTAGCGTGCAAGGCAAGGTGGGCGGCTCCACCAAGGGTTACTTTGATGGCCCTAGCAGGGACTCTACTGCTCCAATGTGGGCGTGCTTGGATGCGCTGGAAAGCTTAGATCAAATGCCATAAGGATCAGATATAATCTCACTGTGCTCAGTAACAAAAACGTTCTTCGATTCAGTTATACTGAATGCGACGTGTTCTGCCCACTCACATTCGTGATCCTTGTGCTCCACACTCTTCACCATTGGTGTCCATTGGCTGTCCCAACATTGGTAGAGTGCATCATGAAGAGCTAGGTATCCTTCATGGTGCCTCCACACCCACTAGTGCCAACAGTCAGTGGCACATGCCAACTTTGTCAAGGCATTGCGCACAATAGCCGTGTCAAGCCACCGGTTTCTTACCTTGTTTATACCTGTAAGGTCATGCCTAGTACATCTGAACTGTGATTGGGTACTCTGACCGTGGCTGACTCGTGTTATGATGCGTAGAAGTCAAAGTCACTTGGTAAACGTCGTGCTCATGGTCAGTGGCACATGCCAACTTTGTCGAGGCATTGCGCACAATAGCCACACCGAGCCAACAGTATTCAACCTTGTTTATACCTGCAAGGTCATGCCGAGTATATCTGCACAGTGATTGGACACCCTGACCGTGGCTGACTTGTGTTATGATTCATAGCCATTTAATGTACGTGGTAAACTTTGTGGTCATGGTTAGTGGCACATGCCCACTTTGTCAAGGCATTGCGCACAATAGCCACATCGAGCCACCAGTATTCTACCCTGTTTGTACCTGCAAGATCATGCCTAGTACATCTGCACTGTCATTGGACACTCTAACCGTGGTGACTCGTGTTATGATCAATAAATGTAAAAGTCACTTGGATACAGTTGTGGTCATGGTCAGTGGCACATGCCAACTTTGTCCAGGCATTGCGCACTATAGCCACACCGAGCCACCAGTATTCTACCTTGTTTATACCTGCAAGGTCATGCCCAGTATATCTGCACTGTGATTGGACATTCTGATCGTGGCTGACTCGTGTTATGATTCATAGCCGTTTAATTTACTCGGTAAACGTTGTGGTCATGGTCAGTGGCACATGCCAACTTTGGCAAGGCATTGCGCACAACAGCCGTGCCAAGCCAACGGTTTTTTCCCTTGTTTATACCTGCAAGGTCATGCATATTAGATGTGCACAGTGATTGGACACTCTGAATGTGGCTGACTCGTGTTACGATTCGTAGAAGTTAAAGTCACTGGTTTAACTTTGTGGTCATGGTCAGTGGCACATGCCAACTTTGTCAAGGCAATGTGCACAAAAGCCGTGCCAAGCCACCGGGTTTTTACCTTATTTATGCCTGTAATGTCATGCACAATATATGTGCACTATGATTGGGCACTCTGACCGTGGCTGACTTGTGTTACCATTCGTAGAAGTTCAATTCACTTGGTAAACCTTGTGGTCGTGGTCAGTGGCACATGCGAACTTTGTCAAGGCATTGCGCACAATAGCCACACCAAGCCACCGGTGTTTTACCTTGTTTGCACCTGTAAGATCATGCCTAATACATCTGCACTGAGATTGGACACTCTGACCGTGTCTGACTCGTGTTATGATCAATAGAGGTAAACGTCACTTGGATACATTTGTGGTCATGGTCAGTGGCACATGCCAACTTTGTCAAGGCATTGCACACAATAGCCACACCGAGCCACCAGTATTCTACCTTGTTTAAACCTGTGAGTTCATGCCCAGTATATCTGCACTGTGATTGGACACTCTGACTGTGGCTGACTTGTGTTTTAATTTATAGCCGTTTAATGTACCTGGTAAACATTGTGGTCATGGTCAGTGGCACATGCCAACTTTGTCAAGGCATTGCGCACAATAGCCATGACAAGTCACCGGTTTTTTACGTTCTTATACCAGTAAGGTCATACATGTTAGATGTGCACTATGATTGGACACTCTGACAGTGGCTGACTCGTGTTCCGATTCGTAGAAGTTAACGTCACTTGGTAAATGTCGTGGTCATGATCAGTGGCACATGCCAACGTTGTCAAGGCATTGCGCACAATAGCCGTGCCAAGCCACCAGGTTTTTACCTTGTGTATACCTGCAAGGTCATGCATATTAGATGTGCACTGTGATTGGGCACTCTGACCGTGGCTGACTCGTGTTACGATTCGTAGAAGTTAAATTCACTTGGTAAACTTTGTGGTCATGGTCAGTGGCACATGCCAACTTTGTCAAGTCATTGCGTACAATAGCCACGCCGAGACACCAATATACTACCTTGTTGTACCTGCAAGATCATGCCTAGTACATCTGCACTGTCATTGGACACTCTGACCGTGGCTGACTCGTGTTATGATTAATAGAAGTAAAAGTCACTTGGATACATTTGTGGTCATGGTCAGTGGAACATGCCAACTTTGTCAGGGCATTACGCACAATAGCCACACCGAGCCACCCGTACTCCACCTTGTTTGTATTTACAAGATCATGCCTAGTACATCTGCACTGTCATTGGACACTGTGACCTTGGCTGACTCATGTTATGAGTCATAGCTGTTTAAGGTACTTGGTAAACATTGTGGTCATGGTCAGTGGAACATGCCAACTTTGTCAAGGCATTGCGCACAATAGCCATGCCAAGCCACCAGTTTTTTACCTTGTTTATACCTGCAACGTCATGCCTAGTACATTTGAACTGTGATTGGGCACTCTGACTGTGGCTGACTGGTGTTACGATTCGTAGAAGTTAAAGTCACTTGGTAAACGTTGTGGTCATGGTCAGTGGCACATGCCAAGTTTGTCAAGGCATTGCGCACCATGGCCACACCGAGCTACAAGTATTCTACCTTGTTTGCACCTGCAAGATCATGCCTACTATATCTGCACTGTGATTGGACACTCTAACTGTGGCTGACTCGTGTTATGATCAATAGAAGCAAAAGTCACTTGGATACATTTGTGGTCATGGTCAGTGGCACATGCCGACTTTGTCAATGCCTTGCACATAATAGCCACACCGAGCCACCAGTATTCTTCCTTGTTTATACCTGTAAGGTCATGCCCAGTTTATCGGCACTGTGATTGGACACTCTGACCATTGCTGACTCGAGTTATGATTCATAGCCGTTTAAGGTACTTGGTAAACTCTTTGGCCATGGTCAGTGGCACATGCAAACTTTGTCAAGGCATTGCGCACAATAGCCATGCAAAGCCACTGGATTCTTACCTTGTTTATACCTGCAAGGTCATGCATATTAGATGTGCACTGCGATTTGCCACTCTGAATGTGGCTGACTCGTCTTACGATTCGTAGAAGTTAAAGTCACTTGGTAAACTTTGTGTTCATGGTCAGTGCCACATGCCAACGTTTTTTAGGCAATGTGCACAATAGCCATACCAAGCCACCGGTTTTGACCTTGTCCATACCTGCAAGGTCATGCATGTTAGATGTGCACTGTGACTGGGCACTCTGACCGTGGCAGACTCGTTTTACGATTCGTAGAAGTTAAAGTAACTTTAAAAACCTTGTGGTCATGGTCAGTGGCACATGCCAACTCTGTCAAGGCATTGCGCACACTAGCCACACCAAGCCACCGGTATTTTACCTTGTTTTCACCTGCAAGATCATGCCTAATACATATGCACTGTGATTATACACTGTGACCGTGGCTGACTCGCGTGATGACCAATAGACGTAAACGTCACTTGGATACACTTGTGTTCATGGTCAGTGGCACATGCCAACTTTGTCAAGGCATTGCGCACAATAGCCACACCAAGCCACCAGCATTATACCTTGTTTAAACCTGTAAGGTCATGCCCAGTATATCTGCACTGTGATTGGACACTCTGACCGTGGCTGACTCGTGTTATAATTCATAGCCGTTTAATGTACTTGGTAAACTTTGTGGTCATGGTCAGTGGCACATGCCAACTTTGTCAAGGCATTGCGCACAATGGCCGTGCCAAGCCACCGGTTCATTACCTTGTTTATACCAGCAATGTCATGCAT
>SZWC01001006.1:91164-111408 GCA_023375785.1 Penium margaritaceum
TGATTCATAGCCGTTTAAGGTACTTGGTAAACAGTGTGGTCATGGTCAGTGGCACATGCCAACCTTGTCAAGGCATTGCGCACAATAGCCATGCCAAGCCAATGGTTTTTTACCTTCTTTATACCTGCAAGGTCATGCATATTATATGTGCCTGTGATTGGGCACTCTGAATGTGGCTGACTCGTGTTACGATTCGTAGAAGTTAAAGTCACTTGGTAAACTTTGTGGTCATGGTCAGTGGCACATGCCAACTTTTTCAATGCATTGCGCACAATAGCTGTGCCAAGCCACCGGTTTTTACCTTGTGTATACCTGTAAGGTCATGCATATTAGATGTGCACTGTGATTGGGCACTCTGACCGTGGCTGACTTGTGTTACGATTCGTATATTTGAAAGTCACATGGTAAACTTTGTGGTCATGGTCAGTGGCACATGCCAAGTTGTCAAGGCATTGCGCAAAATAGCCACACCGAACCACCAGTATTCTACCTTGTTTATACCTGTAAGGTCCTGCCCAGTATATCTACACTGTGATTGGACACTCTGACCGTGGCTGACTCGTGTTGTAACCCATAGCCGTTTAATGTACTCGGTAAACTTTGTGGTCATGGTCAGTGGCACATGCCAACTTTGTCAAGGCATTGCGCACAATAGTCATGACAAGACACCGGTTTTTTACCTTGTTTATACCAGCAATGTCACGCATATTACATGTGTACTATGATTGGGCAATCTGACCGTGGCTTACTCGTGTTACGATTCGTAGAAGTTAAAGTCACTTGGTAAACTTTGTGATCATGGTCAGTGGCACATGCCAACTTTGTCAAGGCATTGCGCACAGTAGCCACACCGAGCCACCTGTATTCTACCTTTTTTTCACCTTCAAGATCATGCCTAGTACATATGCACTGTGATTGGACACTCTGACCGTGGGTGACGCGTGTTATGATTCATAGCCATTTAAGGTACTTGGTAAACAGTGTGGTCATGGTCAGTGGCACATGTCAACTTTGTCAAGGCATTTCGCATAATAGCCGTGCCAAGCCAACGGTTTTTTACCTTGTTTATACCTGCAAGGCCATGCATATTAGATGTGCACTGTGATTGGGCACTCTGAATGTGGCTGACTCGTGTTACGATTCGTAGAAGTTAAATTCACTTGGTAAACTTTGTGGTCATGGTCAGTGGCACATGCCAGCTTTGTCAAGGCATTGCGCATAATAGCCGTGCCAAGCGACCGGTTTTTTAACCTTGTGTATACCTGTAAGGTCATGCATATTAGATGTGCACTGTGATTGGGCACTCTGACCGTGGCCGACCTGTGCTACGATTCGTAGAAGTTAAAGTCACATGGTAAACTTTGTAGTCATGGTCAGTGGCACATGCCAATTTGTCAAGGCATTGCGCACAGTAGCCACACCAAGGCACATGTGTTCTACCTTGTTTGCACCTGCAACATCATGCCTAATACATCTGTACTGTGATTGGACACTCTGACCGTGGCTGATTCGTGTTATGATCAATAGACGTAAACGTCACTTGGTAAACTTTGTGGTCATGGTCAGTGGCACATGCCAATTTATCAAGGCATTGCGCACAATAGCCACACCGAGCCACCACTATACTACCTTGTTTATACCTGTGAGGTCATGCCCAGTATATCTGCACTGTGATTGGACACTCTGACCGTGGCTGACTCGTGTTATAATTCATTGCCGTTTAATGTACTTGGTAAACTTTGTGGTCATGGTCAGTGGCACATGCCAACTTTGTCAAGGCATTGCGCACAATAGCCGTGCCAAGCCACCAGCTTGTTACGTTGTTTATACCAGCAAGGTTATGCATATTAGATGTGTACTATGATTGGGCACTCTGACTGTGGCTGACTCGTGTTACGATTCGTAGAAGTTAAAGTCACTTGGTAAACTTTGTGATCATGGTCAGTGGCACATGCCAGCTTTGTCAAGGCATTGCGCACAATAGCCACACCAAGCCACCAGTATTATACCTTTTTTGCACCTTCAAGATCATGCCTAGTACATCTGCACTGTGATTGGACACTCTGACCGCGGGTGACGCGTGTTATGATTCATATCCGTGTAAGGTACTTGGTAAACAGTGTTGTCATGCTCAGTGGCACATGCCAACTTTGTCAAGGTATTGCGCACAATAGCCGTGCCAAGCCACCGGTTTTTTACCTTCTTTATACATGGAAGGTCATGCATACTAGATGTGCACTGTGATTGGGCACTCTGAATATGGCTGGCTTGTGTTACAATTCGTAGAAGTTTAAGTCACTTGGTAAACTTTGTGGTCATGGTCAGCGGCACATGCCAACTTTGTCAAGGCATTGCGCACAATAGCCATGCCAAGCTACCGGGTTTTTGCCTTGTGTATACCTGTAAGGTCATGCATGTTTGATGTGCACTGTGATTGGGCACTCTGATAGTGGCTGACTTGTGTTACGATTCGTAGAAGTTAAACTCACATGGTAAACTTTGTGGTCATGGTCAGTGGCACATGCCAATTTTTCAAGGCATTACGCACAATAGCCACACAAAACCACCAGTATTCTACCTTGTTTATACCTGTAAGGTCATGCCCAGTATATCTGCACTGTGATTGGACACTCTGACCGTGGCTGACTCGTGTTATAATTCATAGCCGTTTAATGGACTTGGCAAACTTTGTGGTCATGGTCAGTGGCACATGCCAACTTTGTCAAGGCATTGCGCACAATAGTCATGCCAAGCCACCGGGTTCTTACCTTGGTTAAACCAGCAAGGTCATGCATATTACATGTGTACTATGATTGGGAACTCTGACCGTGGCTGACTCGTGTTACGATTCGTAGAAGTTAAAGTCACTTGGTAAACTGTGTGATCATGGTCAGTGGCACATGCCAACGTTGTCAAGGCACTGCGCACAATAGCCACACCGAGCCACCAGTATTCTACCTTTTTTGCACCTTCAAGATCATGCCTAGTACATCTGCACTGTGATTGGACACTCTGACCGTGGGTGACGCGTGTTATGATTCATAGCCGTTTAAGGTACTTGATAAACAGTGTGGTCATGGTCAGTGGCAAATGCCAACTTTGTCAAGGCATTGCGCACAATAGCCGTGCCAAGCCAACGGTTTTTTACCTTCTTTATACCTGCAAGGTCATGCATATTAGATGTGCACTGTGATTGTGCACTCTGAATGTGGCTGACTCGTGTTTCGATTTGTAGAAGTTAAAGTCACCTGGTAAACTTTGTGGTCATGGTCAGTGGCACATGCCAACTTTGTCAAGGCATTGCGCACAATTGCCGTGCCAAGCCACCGGTTTTTTACCTTGTTTATACCAGCAAGGTCATGCATATTACATGTGTACTATGATTGGGCACTCTGACCGTGGCTGACTCGTGTTACGATTTGTAGAAGTTAAAGTTACTTGGTAAACTTTGTGATCATGGTCAGTGGCAAATGCCAACTTTGTCAAGGCATTGCGCACAATAGCCACACCGAGGCACCAGTATTCTACCTTGTTGGCACCTTCAAGATCGTGCCTAGTACATCTACACTGTGATTGGACACTCTGACCGTGGGTGACGCGTGTTGTGATTCATAGCCGTTTAAGGTCCTTGGTAAACAGTGTGGTCATGGTCAGTGGCACATGCCAACCTTGTCAAGGCATTGCGCACAATAGCCGTGCCAAGCCAATGGTTTCTTTCCTTCTTTATACCTGCAAGGTCATGCATATTAGATGTGCATGTGATTGGGCACTCTGAATGTGGCTGAATCGTGTTACGATTCGTAGAAGTTAAAGTCACTTGGTAAACTTTGTGGTCATGGTCAGTGGCACATGCCAACTTTGTCAATGCATTTCGCACAATAGCCGTGCCAAGCCACCGGTTTTTACCTTGTGTATACCTGTAAGGTCATGCATATTAGATGTGCACTGTGATTGGGCACTCTTACCGTGGCTGACTTGTGTTACGATTGTAGATGTTAAAGTCACATGGTAGACTTTGTGGTCATGGTCAGTGGCACATGCCAATTTGTCAAGGCATTGCGCACAATAGCCACACCGAACCACCAGTATTCTACCTTGTTTATACCTGTAAGTTCATGCCCAGTATATCTACACTGTGATTGGACACTCTGACCGTGGCTGACTCGTGTTGTAATCCATAGCCGTTTAATGTACTTGGTAAACTTTGTGGTCATGGTCAGTGGCACATGCCATTTTTGTCAAGGCATTGCGCACAATAGTCATGCCAAGCCACCGGTTTTTTACCATTTTTATACCAGCAAGGTCACGCATATTACATGTGTACTATGATTGGGCACTCTGACCATGGCTGACTCGTGTTACGATTCGTAGACGTTAAAGTCACTTGGTAAACATTGTGATCATGGTCAGTGGCACATGCCAGCTTTGTCAAGGCATTGCGCACAATAACCACACCGAGCCATCAGTATTCCACCTTTTTTGTACCTTCAAGATCATGCCTAGTACATCTGCACTGTGATTGGACACTCTGACCGTGGATGACGCGTGTTACGATTCATAGCCGTTTAAGGTACTTGGTAAACAGTGTGGTCATGGTCAGTGGCACATGCCAACTTTGTCAAGGCATTGCGCACAATAGCTGTGCCAAGCCAATGGTTTTTTACATTCTTTATACCTGCAAGGTCATGCATATTAGGTGTGCACTGTGATTGGGCACTCTGAATGTGGCTGGCTCGTGTTACGTTTCGTAGAAATTAAAATCACTTGGTAAACTTTGTGGTCATGGTCAGTGGCACATGCCAACTTTGTCAAGGCATTGCGCACAATAGCCGTGCCAAGCCACCGGTTTTTTACCTTGTGCATACCTGCAATGTCATGCATACTAGATGTGCACTGTGTTTGGGCACTCTGACCGTGGCTGACTTGTGATACGATTCGTATAAGTTAAAGTCACTTGGTACACTTTGTTGTCATGGTCAGTGGCACATGCCAGTTTGTCAAGGCATTGCGTACAATAGCCACACCGAGCCACCAGTATTCCACATTTTTTATACCTGCAAGGTCATGCCCAGTATGTCTGCAATGTGATTGGACACTCTGACCGTGGTTGACTCCTGTTATAGTTCATAGCCGTTTAATGTACTTGGTAAATTTTGTGGTCACAGTCAGTGGCACATGCCAACATTGTCAAGGCATTGCGCACAATAGCCGTACAAAGCCACCGGTTTTTTACCTTGTATATACCAGCATGGTCATGCATATTATATGTGTACTATGACTGGGCACTCTGATCGTGGCTGACCCGTCTCGCCATTCGTAGAAGTTAAAGTCACCTGGTAAACTTTGTAATCATGGTCAGTGGCACATGCCAACTTTGTCAAGGCATTCCGCACAATAGCCACACCGAGCCACCAGTATTCTACCTTGTTTGCACCTTCAAGATCATGCCTAGTACATCTGCACAGTGATTAGCCACTCTGACCGTGGGTGACGCGTGTTATGATTCGTAGCCGTTTAAGGTACTTGGTAAACAGTGTGGTCATGGTCAGTGGCACATGCCAGCTTTGTCAAGGCATTGCGCACAGTAGCCGTGCAAGGACAACAGTTTTTTACCTTCTTCATACCTGCAAGGTCATGCATATTACATGTGCACTATGATTGGGCACTCTGAATGTGGCTGACTCGTGTTATGATTCGTAGAAATTAAACTCACTTGGTAAACTTTGTGGTCGTGGTCAGTGGCACATGCCAACTTTGTCAAGGCATTGCGCACAATACCCGTGCCAAGCCACCGGTTTTTTACATTGTGTATACCTTTAAGGTCATGAATATTAGATGTGCACTGTGTTTGGGCACTTTGACCATGGTTGACTTGTGTTATGATTCGTATAAGTTAAGGTCATTTGGTAATCTTTTTGGTCATGGTCAGTGGCACATGCCAACTTTGTCAAGTCATTGCACAAAACAGCCACACCGAGACACCAGTATTCTACCTTCTTTGTACCTGCAAGATCATGCCTAGTACATCTGCACTGTGATTGGACACTCTGATCATGGCTGACTCGTGTTATGATCAATAGAAGTAAAAGTCACTTGGATATATTTGTGGTCATGGTCAGTGGCACATGCCAACTTTCTCAAGGCATGGCGCACAATAGCCACACCGAGCCACCAGTATTCTACCTTGTTTGTACCTGAAAGATCATGCCTAGTACATCTGCACTGTGATTGGACACTCTGACCGTGGCTGACTCGTGTTATGAGCCATAGCCGTTTAAGGTACTTCGTAAACTTTGTGGTCATGGTCAGTGGCATATGCCAACTTTGTCAATGCATTGTGCACAATAGTCGAGCCAAGCCACCGGTTCTTTATCTTGTTAATTCCTCACGGTCATGCCTAGTACATCTGAACTGTGATTGGGCACTCTGACTGTAGCTAACTCGTGTTACGATTTGTAGAAGATAAAGTCACTTGGTAGACTTTGTGGTCATGGTCAGTGGCACATGCCAACTTTGTCAAGGCATTGCGCACAATAGGCATGCCAAGCTACCAAAGTTTTACCTTGTTTATACCTGCAAGGTCATGCATATTAGATGTGCACTGTGATTGGGCACTCTGAACGTGGTTGACTCGTATTACGATTCGTAGAAGTTAAAGTCACTTGGTAAACTGTGTGGTCATGGTCAGTGGCACATGCCAGCATTGTCAAGGCATTGCGCACAATCGCCATTCCGAGTTACCAGTATTCTACCTTGTTTGAACCTGTACGATCATGCCTAGTTCATCTGCACTGTGATTGGAGACTCTAACCGTGGCTGACTCGTGTTATGATCAACATATGTAAAAGTCACTTGGATACATTTGTGGTCATGGTCAGTGGCACATGCCAACGTTGTCAAGGCATTGCGCACAATAGTCACACCGAGCCACCCGTATTCTACCTAGTTTGCACCTACAAGATCATGCATACTACATCTGCACTGTGATTGGACACTCTGACTGTGGGTGACGCGTGTTATGATTCGTAGCCGTTTAAGGCACTTGGTAAACAATGTGGTCATGGTCAGTGGCACATGCCAACTTTGTCAAGGCATTGCGCACAATAGTCACACCGAGCCACCCGTATTCTACCTAGTTTGCACCTACAAGATCATGCATACTACATCTGCACTGTGATTGGACACTCTGACTGTGGGTGACGCGTGTTATGATTCGTAGCCGTTTAAGGCACTTGGTAAACAATGTGGTCATGGTCAGTGGCACATGCCAACTTTGTCAAGGCATTGCGCACAATAGCCGTGCCAAGCCACCGGTATTTTACCTTGCTTATACCTGCAAGGTCATGCATATTAGACGTGCACTGTGATTGGACACTCTGAATGTGTCTGACTCGTGTTACAATTCGTAGAAGTTAAAGTCACTTGGTAAACGTTGTGGTCATGGTCAGTGGCACATGCCAACTTTGTCAAGGCATTGCGCACAACAGCCGTGCCAAGCCACCGGTTTTTTACTTTGTGTATACCTGTAAGGTAATGCATATTATATGTGCACTGTTATTGGGCACACTCACCGTGGATGACTCGTGTTACGATTCGTAGAAGTTAAAGTCACTTGGTGAACTCTGTGGTCATTGTCAGTGGCACATGCCAACTTTGTCAAGTCATTGCGCACAATAGCCAAACCGAGACACCAGTATTCTACCTTGTTTGTCCCTGCAACATCATGCCTAGTACATCTGCACTGTGATTGGCGCTCTGACCGTGGCTGACTCGTGTTATGCTCAATAGAAGGAAAAGTCACTTGGATACATTTGTCGTCATGGTCAGTGGCACATGCCAACTTTGTCATGGCATTGCGCACAATAGCCACACCGAGCCACCAGTATTCTACCTTGTTTGCACCTTCAAGATCATGCCTAGTACATCTGCACTGTGACTGGACACTCTGACCATGGGTGATGCGTGTTATGATTCATAGCCGTTTAAGGTACTTGGTAAACAGTGTGGTAATGGTCAGTGGCACATGCCAACTTTGCCAAGGCACTGCGCACAATAGCCGTGCCAAGCCACCGGTTTTTTACCTTTTTTATACCTGCAAGGTCATGCATATTACATGTGCACTGTGATTGGACACTCTGAATGTGGCTGACTCGTGTTACGATTCGTAGAAGTTAAAGTCACTTGGTAATCTTTGTGGTCATGGTCAGTGGCACATGCCAACTTTGTCAAGGCATTGCGCACAAAAGCCGTGCCAAGCCACCGGTTTTTTGCTTTGTTTATACCAGCAAGGTCATGTATATTAGATGTGCACTGTGATTGGGCACTCTGACTGTAGCTGACACGTGTTACGATTTGTAGAAAATAAAGTCACTTGGTATTCTTTGTGGTCATGGTCAGTGGCACATGCCAACTTTGTCAAGGCATTCCGCATAATAGCTACACCAAGCCACCAGTATTCTACCTTGTTTGCACCTTCAAGATCATGCATAGTACATCTGCACAGTGATTGGACACTCTGACCGTGGGTGACGCGTGTCATGATTCGTAGCCGTTTAAGGTACTTGGTAAACTGTGTGGTCATGGTCAGTGGCACATGCCAACTTTGTCAAGACATTGCGCATAATATCCGTGCCAAGCCACCAGTTTTTAACCTTCTTTATACCTGCAAGGTCATGCATATTAGATGTGCACTATGCTTGGGCACTCTGAATGTGGCTGACTCGTGTTACGATTCGTAGAAGTTAAAGTCACTTGGTAAACTTTGTGGTCATGGTCAGTGGCACATGCCAACTTTGACAAGGCATTGCGCACAATAGTCGTGCCAAGCCACCGGTTTTTTACATTGTGTATACCTGTAAGGTCATGCAAATTAGATGTGCACTGTGACTGGACACTTTGACCATGGTACCTTGTTTGTACCTGCAAGATCATGCCTTGTACATCTGCAATGTGATTGGTCACTCTGACCGTGGCAGACTCGTGTTATGATCAATAAAAAGTAAAAGTCACTTGGATACATTTGTGGTCATGGTCAGTGGCACATGCCGACTTTGTCAAGGCATTGCGCACAATGGCCACACCAAGCCACCAGTATTCTACCTTGTTTGTACCTGTAACAGCATGCCTAGGACATCTGCACTGTGATTGGACACTCTGACCGTGGATGACTCGTGTTATGAGTCATAGCCGTTTAAGGTACTTAGTAGACTTTGTGGTCATGGTCAGTGGCACGTGCCAACTTTGTCAAGGCATTGCGCACAATAGTCGTGCCAAGCCACCGGTTTTTTACCTTGTTTATTCCTGTAAGGTCATGCCTAGTACATCTGAACTGTGACTGGGCACTCTGACCGTAGCTGACACGTGTTACGATTTGTAGAAAAGAAAGTCACTTGGTATACTTTGTGGTCATGGTCAGTGGCACATGCCAACTTGGTCAAGGCATTGCGCACAATAGGCGTGCCAAGAGACCACTTTTTTTATCTTGTTTATACCTGCAAAGTCATGCATATTAGATGTGCACTGTGATAGGGCACTCTGACCGTGGTTGACTCGTGTTATGATTCTTATAAGTTAATGTCACTTGGTAAACTTTCTGGTCATGGTCAGTGGCACATGCCAACAGTGTCAAGGCATTGCGCACAAAAGCCATTCCAAGCCACCAGTATTCTACCTTGTTTGAACCTGCAAGATCATTCCTGGTACATCTGCACTGTGATTGGACACTTTGACCGTGGGTGACGCATGTTATGATTCATAGCCGTTTAAGGCACTTGGTAAACGTTGGGCACTCTGAATGTGGCTGACTCGTGTTACGATTCGTAGAAGCTAAAGCCACTTGGTAAACATTGTGGTCATGGTCAGTGGCACATGCCAACATTGTCAAGGCATTGCCCATAATAGCCGTGCCAAGCTACCGGGTTTCACCCTGTGTATACCTGTAAGGTCATGCATATTAGATGTGCATTGTGATTGGGCACTCTGACCGTGGCTGACTCGTGTTAGGATTCCTAGAAGTTAACGTCATTTGGTAAGCTGTGTGGTCATGGTCAGTGGCACATGCCAACTTTCTCAAGTCATTGCGCACAATAGCCAAACCGAGACACCAGTATTCTACCTTGTTTGTACATGCAAGATCATGCCTAGTACATCTGCACTTTGATTGCACACTCTGACCGTGGCTGGCTTGTGTTATGATCAATTGAAGTAAAATTCACTTCGATACATCTGTCGTCATGGTCACTGGCACATGCCAACTTTGTCATGGTATTGCGCACATTAGCCACACCGAGCCACCAGTATTCCACCTTGTTTGTACCTGTAAGAGCATGCCTAGTACATCTGCACTGTCATTGGACACTCCGACCATGGCTGACTCGTGTTATGAGTCATAGCTGTTTAAGGTACTTGGTAAACTTTGTGGTCATGGTCACTGGCACATGCCAACTTTGTCAAGGCATTGCGCACAATAGCCGTGCCAAGCCACCGGTTTTTTACCCTGTTTATACCTGCAAGGTCATGCCTAGTACATTTGAACTGTGATTGGGCACTCCGACCATGGCTGACTCGTGTTATGAGTCATAGCTGTTTAAGGTACTTGGTAAACTTTGTGGTCATGGTCACTGGCACATGCCAACTTTGTCAAGGCATTGCGCACAATAGCCGTGCCAAGCCACCGGTTTTTTACCCTGTTTATACCTGCAAGGTCATGCCTAGTACATTTGAACTGTGATTGGGCACTCTCACTGTGGCTGACTCGTGTTACAGTTCGTAGACGTTAAAGTCACCTAGTAAATGTTCTGGTCATGGTAATTGGCACATGCCAGCTTTGTCAAGGCATTGCGCACAATAGCCGTGCCAAGCCACCGGTTTTTACCTTGTTTATACCTGCAAGGTCATGCATATTAGATGTACACTGTGATTGGGCACTCTGACCGTGGTTGACTCGTGTTACGATTCGTAGAAGGTAAAGTCACTTGGTAAACTTTGTTGTCATGGTCAGTGGCACATGCCAACATCGTCAAGGCATTACGCACAATATCCATTCCGAGCCACCGGTGTTCTACCTTGTTTGAACCTTCAAGATCATGCCTAGTACATCTGCAATGTGATTGGACACTCTGACCGTGGCTGACTTGTGTTATGATCAATAGATGTAAAAGTCACTTGGATACATTTATGGTCATGGTCAGTGGCACATGCAAACTTTGTCAAGGCATTGCGCGCAATGGCCACACCGAGCCACCAGTATTCTACCTTGTTCATACCTGCAAGGTCATGCCCAGTATATCTTCACTGTGAATAGACACTCTGTCCGTGGCTGACTCGTGTTATGATTCATGCCCGTTTAAGTTACTTGGTAAACTTTGTGGTCATGGTAAGTGGCACATGCCAACTTGGTCAAGGCATTGCGCACAAAAGCTGTGTCAAGCCACCGGAATTTTACCTTGTCTATACCTGTAAGGTCATGCCTAGTACATCTGAACTGTGATTGGGCCCTCTGACTTTGGCTGACTCATGTTACAATTCGTAGAGGTTAAAGTCACTTGGTAAACTTTGTGGTCATGGTCAGTGGCACATGCCAACCTTGTCAAGGCATTGCGCACAATAGCCACACCGAGCCACCAGTATTCTACCTTGTTTGCACCTACAAGATCCTGCCTAGTGCATCTGCACTGTGATTGGGCACTCTGACCGTGGCTGACTCGTGTTGTGATCAATAGAAGTAAAACTCACTTGGATACATTTGTCGTCGTGGTCAGTGGCACATGCCAAATCTGTCAAGCCATTGCGTACAATAGCCACACCGAGCCACTTGTATTATAGCTTACACGTGCAAGGTCATGCCCAGTTTATCTGCAATGTGATTGAACACTCTGACCGTGCCTGACTCGTCTTATGATTCATAGCCGTTTAAGGTACTTGGTAAACTTTGTGGTCATTGTCAGTGGCACAAGCCAACTTTGTCAAGGCATTGCGCACAATAGCCGTGCCAAGCCACTGGTTTTTTTAACTAGTTTATACCTGCAAGGTTATGCATATTAGATGTGCACTGTGATTTGGCATTCTGGCTGTGGCTGACTCGTGTTACGATTCGTAGAAGTTAAATTCACTTGGTAAACCTTGTGGTAATGGTCAGTGGAACATGCCAACTTTGTCAAGGCACTGCGCACAACAGCCACACCGAGCCACCCGTATTCCACCTTGTTTGCACCTGTAAGATCATGCCTAGTACATCTGCACTTTGATTCGACACTCTAACCGTGGCTGACTCACGTTATGATCAATAAAAGTAAACGTCACTTGGATACACTTGTGGTCATGGTCAGTGGCACATGCCAACTTTGTCAAGGCATTGCACACAATAGCCACACGGAGCCACCGGTATTCTACCTTGTTTATACCTGTAAGGTCATACCTAGTATATCTGTACTGAGATTAGACACTCTGACCGTGGCTGACTTGTGTTATGATTCATAGCCGTTTAAGGTACTTGGTAAGCTTTGTGATCATGGTCAGTGGCACATGCCAACTTTGATAAGGCATTGCGCACAATAGTCCTACCAAGCCACCGGTCTTTTACCATGTTTATAACTGAAAAGCAATGCATATTAGATGTTCAATGTGATTAGGCACTTTAAATGTGGCTGACCCGTGTTTCGATTCGTAGAAGTTAAAGTCACTTGGTAAACATTGTGGTCATGAAAATTGGCACATGCCAACTTTGTCGAGGCATTACGCACAATACCCGTGCCAAGCCACCAGTTTTTTACCTTGTTATACCTGCAAGGTCATTCGCGTTAGATCTTCACTGTGATTGGGCACTCTGACCATGGCTGACTCGTGTTACGATTCGTATAAGTTAAAGTCATTTGGTAAACTTTGTGGTCATGGTAAGTGGCAAATGCCAACTTTGTCAAGGCATTGCGCACAATAGCCACACCAAGCCACAGGTGTGTTGCCTTGTTTGCATCTGCAAGATCATGCCTAGTACATCTGCACTGTGATTGGACCCTCTGACAGAGGCTGACTCGTGTTATGATCAATAGACGTAAACGTCACTTGGATACAGATGTGGTCATGGTCAGTGGCACATGCCAACTTTGTCAAGGTATTGCCCACAATAGCCACACCGAGCCACCAGTATTCTACCTTGTTTATACCTGTAAGGTCATGTCCAGTATGTCTGTACTGTGATTGGACACCCTGACCGTGGATGACTCGTGTTATAGTTTGTAGCCATTTAATGTACTTGGTAAACTTTGTGGTCATGGTCAGTGGCACATGCCAACTTTGTCAAGGCATTGCGCCCAATAGCCGTGTCAAGCCACCGGTGTTTTTCCTTCTTTATACGTGCAAGGTCATGCATATTACATGTGCCTTGTGATTGGGCACTCCGATTGTGGCTGACTCGAGTTACAATTGGTAGAAGTTGAAGTCACTTGGTAAACTTTGTGGTCATGGTCAGTGGCACATGCCAACTTTTTCAAGGCATTGCGCACAATAGCCGTGCCAAGCCACTTGTTTTTTACCTTGTGTATACCTGCAAGGTCATGCATATTAGATGTACACTGTGTTTGGGCACTCTGACCATGGCTGACTCCTCTTACCACTCGTAGAAGTTAAAGTCACTTGGTAAACTTTGTGATCATGGTCAGTGGCACATGCCAACATTGTCAAGGCATTGCGCACAGTAGCCATTCCGAGCCACCAGTATTCTACCTTGTTTGAACCATCAAGATCATGTCTAGTACATCTGCAGTGCGATTGGACACTCTGACCGTGGCTGACTTGTGTTATGATTAATAGATGTAAAAGTCACTTGGATACATTTATGGTCATGGTCAGTGGCACATGCCAACTTTGTCAAGGCATTGCACACAATAGCCACACCGAGCCACCAGTATTATACCTTGTTCATACCTGCAAGGTCATGCCCATTACATCTTCACTGTGATTGGACAATCTGCCCGTGGCTGACTCGTGTTATGATTCATAGCCGTTTAAGGTACTTGGTAAACTTTATGGTCATGGTAAGTGGCACATGCCAACTTTGTCAAGGCATTGCGCACAATAGCTGTGCCAAGCCACCAGTTTTTTACCTTGTTTGTATCAGCAAGGTCATGCATATTAGACGTGTACTATGATTGGGCACTCTGACCGTGGCTGACTCGTGTTACGATTCGTATAAGTTGAAGTCACTTGGTAAACTTTGTGATTATGGTCAGTGGCACATGCCAACTTTGTCAGGGCATTGCGCACAATAGCCACACCGAGCCACCAGTATTCTACCTTCTTTGCACCTTCAAGATCATGCCTAGTACATCTGTACTGTGATTTGACACTCTGACCGTGGGTGACGCGTGTTATGATTCATAGCCGTTTAATGTACTTGGTAAACAGTGTGGTCATGGTCAGTGGTACATGTCAACTTTGTCAAGGTATTGCGCACAATAGCCGTGCCAAGCCACCGGTTTCTTACCTTTTTTATACCTGCAAGGTCATGCATATTCGATATGCACTGTGATTGGGCACTCTGAATGTGGCTGGCTCGTGTTACAATTCGTAGAAGTTAAAGTCACTTGGTAAACTTTGTGGTCATGGTCAGTGGCACATGCCAACTTTGTCAAGGCATTGCGCACAATAGCCGTGCCAAGCCACCGGTTTTTTACCTTGTGTATACCTGTAAGGTCATGCATATTAGATGTGCACTGTGATTGGGCACTCTGACAGTGGCTGACTTGTGTTACGATTCGTAGAAGTTAAAGTTACGTGGTAAACTTTGTGGTCATTGTCAGTGGCACATGCCAGTTTGTCAAGGCATTGCGCACAATAGCCACACCAAACCACCAGTATTCTACCTTGTTTATACCTGTTAGGTCATGCCCAGTATATGTGCACTGTGATTGGACACTCTGACCGTGGCTGACTCGTGTTATAATTCATAGCCGTTTAATGTACGTGGTAAACGTTGTGGTCATGGTCAGTGGCACATGCCAACTTTGTCAAGGCATTGCGCACAATAGTCATGCCAAGCCACCGGTTTTTTACCTTGTTTATTCCAGCAAGGTCATGCATATTACATGTGTACTATGATTGGGCACTCTGACCGTGGCTGACTTGTGTTACAATTCGTAGAGGTTAAAGTCACTTGGTAAACTTTGTGATCATGGTCAGTGGCACATGCCAACTTTGTCAAGGCATTGCGCACAGTAGCCACACCGAGCCACCTGTATTCTACCTTTTTTGTACCTTCACGATCATGCCTAGTACATCTGCACTGTGATTGGACACTCTGACCGTGGGTGACGCGTGTTGTGATTCATAGCCGTTTAAGGTACTTGGTAAACAATGTGGTCATGGTCAGTGGCACATGCCAACTTTGTAAAGGCACTGCGCAAAATAGCCGTGCCAAGCCAACGGTTTTTTACCATCTATATACATGCAAGGTCATGCATATTAGATGTGCACTGTGATTGGGCACTCTGAATGTGGCTGACTCGTGTTACAATTCGTAGAAGTTAAAGTCACTTGGTAAACTTTGTGGTCATGGTCAGTGGCACATGCCAACTTTGTCAAGGCATTGCGCACAATAGCCGTGCCAAGCCACCGGTTTTGTACCTTGTGTATACCTGTAAGGTCATGCACATTAGATGTGCACTGTGATTGGGCACTCTGACCGTGGCTGTCTTGTGTTACGATTCGTATAAGTTAAAGTCACATGGTAAACTTTGTGGTCATGGTCAGTGGCACATGCCAATTTGTCAAGGAATTGCGCACACTAACCACACCAAGGCACAGGTGTTTTACCTTGTTTGCACCTGCAAGATCATGCCTAATACATCTGCACTGTGATTGGACACTCTGACGGTGGCTTACTTGTGTTATGATCAATAGACGTAAACGTCACTTGGTAAACTTTGTGGTCATGGTCAGTGGCACATGCCAATTTATCAAGGCATTGCGCACAATAGCCACACCGAGCCACCAGTATTCAACCTTGTACCTGTGAGGTCATGCCCAGTATATCTGCACTGTGATTGGACACTGTATATTAGACGTGCACTTTGATTGGGTACTCTGACTGTGGCTGACTCGTGTAATGATTCGTAGAAGTTAAAGTCACTTAGTAAACTTTGTGGTCATGGTCAATGGCACATGCCAACCTTGTCAAGGCATTGCACACAATAGCCACACCGTGCCACCAGTAATCTACCTTGTTTGTACCTTCAAGATCCTGCCTAGTACATCTGCACTGTGATTTGGCACTCTGACCATGGCTGACTCGTGTTATGATCAATAGCAGTAAAACTCACTTGGATCATTTGTGGTCATGGTCAGTGGCACATGCCAACTTTGTCAAGGCATTGCGCACAATAGCCACACCGAGCCACTTGCATTAAAGCTTATATGTGCAAGGTCATGCCCAGTATATGTGCACTGTCATAGGACACTCTGACTGTGGTTGACTCATGTTATGATTCATATCCGTTTAAGGTACTTGGTAAACTTTGTGGTCATGGTCAGTAGAACATGCCAACTTTGTCAAGGCATTGCGCACAATAGCCGTGCCAAGACACTCGTTTTTTAACTTGTGTATACCTACACGGTCATGCATATTAGATGTGTACTGTGATTGGGCACTATGACCGAGGCTGACTCGTGCTACGATTCGTAGAAGTTAATGTCACTTGGTAAACTTTGTGGTCATGGTCTGTGGCACATGCCATCTTTGTCAAGGCATTGCGCACAATAGCTACACCGAGCCACCAATATTATATGTTGATTGCACCTGCAAGATCATGCCCAGTACATTTGCACTGTGATTGGACACTCTGATCGTGGCTGACTCATGTTATGATCAATAGAAGCAAATGTCACTTGGATACACTTGTGGTCATGGTCAGTGGCACATGCCAACTTTGTCAAGGCATTGCACACAATAGCCACACCGAGCTACCAGTATTCTACCTTGTTTATACCTGTCATGTCATGCCCAGTATATCTGCACTGAGATTAGACACTCTGATTATGGCTGACTCGTGTTATGACTCATAGCTGTTTAAGGTACTTGGTAAACTTTGTGGTCATGGTCAGTGGCACATGCCAACTTTGTCAAGGCATTGCGCACAATAGTCGTGCCAAGCCACCGGTCTTTTACCTTGTTTATACCTGCAAGGTCATGCATATTAGACGTGCACTGTGATTGGGCACTCTGAATGTAGCTGACGCGTGTTACGATTCGTATAAGTTAAAGTCACTTGGTAAACTTTGTGGTCATGGTCAGTGGCACATGCACACTTTGTCAATGCATTGCGCACAATACCGTGCCAAGCCACCGGTTTTTTACCTTGTTTATACCTGCACGATCATGCATGTTAGATGTGCACTGTGATTGGGCACTCTGACCATGGCTGACTTGTGTTACGATTCGTAGAAGTTGAAGACACTTGGTAAACTTTGTGTTCATGGTCAGCGGCACATGCAAACTTTGTCAAGGCATTGCGCATAATAGCCACACCAAGCCACCGGTGTTTTACCTTGTTTGTACCTGCAATATCATGCCTAATACATCTGCACTGTGATTGGACACTCTGACCGTGGCGGACTCGTGTTATGACAAATAGACGTAAACGTCACTTTGATACATTTGTGGTCATGGTCAGTGGCACATGCCAACTTTGTCAAGGCATTGCGCACGATAGCCACACCGAGCCACCAGTATTCAAACTTGTTTATACCTGTGAGGTCATTCCCAGTATATCTGCACTGTGATTGGACACTCTGACCGTGGCTGACACGTGTTATAATTCATATCCGTTTAATGTACTTGGTAAACTTTGTGGTCATGGTCAGTGGCACTTGCCAACTTTGTCAAGGCATTGCGCACAATAGCCATACCAATCCACCGGTGTTTTACCTTGTTTGTACAAGAAAGGTCATGTATATTAGATGTGTACTATGATTGGACACTCTGATCGTGGCTGACTCGTGTTACGATTCGTAGATGTTAAAGTCACTTGGTAAACTTTGTGATCATGGTCAGTGGCGCATGCCAACTTTGTCAAGGCATTGCGCACAATAGCCACACCGAGCCACCAATATTCTACCTTGTTTGCACCTTCAAGATCATGCCTAGTACATCTGCACTGTGATTGGACACTCTGACCGTGGGTGACGCGTGTTATGATTCATAGCCGTTTAAGGTACTTGGTAAACAGTGTGGTCATGGTCATTGGCTCATGCCAACTTTGTCAAGGCATTGCGCACAATAGCCGTGCCAAGAAACTGGTTTTTTACCTTCTTCATACCTACAAGGTCATGCATATTAGATGTGCACTGTGATTGGGCACTCTGAATGTGGCTTACTCGTGTTACGATTCGTAGAAGTTAATGTCACTTGGTAAACTTTGTGGTCATGGTCAGTGGCACATGCCAACTTTGTCAAGGCATTGCGCACAATAGCCGTGCCAAGCCACCGGTTTTTTACCTTGTGTATACCAGCAAGGTCATGCATATTAGATGTGCACTGTGATTGGGCTCTCTGACCGTGGCTGACTTGTATTAAGATTCGTAGAAGTTAAAGTCACTTGGTAAACTTTGTGGTCATGGTCAATGGCACATGCCAACTTTGTCAAGGCATTGCGCAAAATAGCCACACCGAGCCACCAGTATTATACCTTGTTTATGTCAGAGTAAAGCGAAGATGACCACAATCAGGTGATGGTACCTCTCTGGGATGTTCGAGGGAATACTCTCAACAAAGGTTCAACTTTGGCACGAACCACCTCGGTGATAGCTCTGAAGAATCCGTCAACGGTCACCGACTGACCAACAGACATTTGACCGAGTCATCCCCTAATAAAGTGACACCTGTCACCCGCGTCCGGCTAGCGGCAAGAAGCCGTTGTCTCGTTCGTTAGTTCTGTTCTGCCTTTTATACAGAGTATATTGATTTCCTCAAGTTAACCAGAACAATTCTGCCAATCCTGTTCCGCTTTGGTTCCACGGCTTCACCACCGTATCTCTGCTCTGCTCGTACTTCACATCTCCTGCATTTGCTAGCATCTCACAGCTCTCAACTCTTCGCTTTGTCACTCTCGTTCCTTCACTCCGTCCGCAATCCGTCATCACTCATTTTACTCTCAGACTCCCTCTCCCTCTCTCTACCTCATCTCAGCCCCTATGAAGCTCTGCGACTAACTCCTCGGGACCGCTCTCGCTTACGTCACTTTGGTGACGGCCTTGTACTTGTTCCGATGCTTCTGCTTGCTTCTGCCAACGCTGCTCTCATGCCTGCATTCTTCTGACATGGTATCAGAGCATCAGGCGACAATTGTTGTTCTGATACCAATTGTTGTTATTTGAATGCCCCTTGGCCACTAGTCTCCAGAATTGGCGAGTAGTGGACGGACCAGGCATGCACTGCTCATGTGGAGCAAGTCCCCTGGGTCCGGTCCAACAGACCAGGCATGCACTGTCCTTGTTCAAGGATAAGTCCCCTGGGTTTTTCTGATGATGGCTATTCAGATTTTCAATCTGACCGTACCGATGGAAAGAGCAGGTGTCAAACTGTCAGCTGTCCAAGTTTCGGGCTGATCCAACGGTCGGATTGGAAGATGCAAGATGTGCCTTGGATCAGGGGATGTCTTCCCTGATTGAGGGGATGACCTCCTTAATTTAAGGAGTGACATCGGCCGAGGCGCGCGCGCTTCGGGTTAGCCGAGGCGCGTGCGCTTCGGCTGCCAAAGGCACTCCTTAGCTATTTATGCCTTGTACTTGCCATTGTCTCAACTACTCCTTCACTTGATGTCTCTTGTTTGAGCTGTGCGCTTGAGACTGAGCTTGATATGAACTGCTAAGGTGGTTGTAATCTTGCTCGTGTGAGAGTGCTGACTTAATTTGTTGGGCTCTCACACCAAGGAAGAAGAAGGCTTAGAGGGCGGGAGCCCCTAAGACCTTGAGCGAAAGCACCTGGGTAGCTAGGTCTCACCAGAGGCATAGTTAATTCCTTGGGGGTGATCGTGATCCTTGGGTGAAATTCCCTTGGACGGTCGGCAGTTGCCATTGTGTCGGCGCTGTTTTCTAGACCGGAGCCTCAGGCCACGTGACTCAGGAATAACAAAAGGGTTATGGGCCCACGCCTAGTGTGAGACTTAGTTGCAAAAAGCATACAGGTTGCTCAGTAGCTCAGCAAACGTGAGGAGCGCAGACGCTCTATCACACCCCCTGGTGCTCCTCTTCGGA
>SZWC01001006.1:139682-151084 GCA_023375785.1 Penium margaritaceum
TTTGTGGTCATGGTCAGTGGCACATGCCAACTTTGTCAAGGCATTGCGCACAATAGCCACACCGAGCCACTAGTATTTTACCTTGTTTGCACCTGCGAGATCATGCCTAGTACATCTGCACTGTGATTGGACACTCTGATCCTGGCTGACTCATGTTATGATTCGTAGAAGTTAAAGTTACTTGGTAAACTTTGTGGTCATGGTCAGTGGCACATGCCAACTTTGTGAAGGCATTGCGCACAATAGCCCTGCCAAGCCACCGGATTTTTACCTTGCTTGTACCTACAAGGTTATGTATATAAGATGTGCACTGTGATTGGGTACTCTGACCGTGGCTGACTCGTGTTATGATTCGTAGAAGTTGAAGTCAATGGTTAAACTCTGTGGTTATGGCTAGTTGAACATGCCAACTTTGTCAAGGCATTGCGCACAAAAGCCACACCGAGCCACCAGTATTCTACCTTGTTTGCACCTGCAAGATCATGCCTAGTACATCTGCACTGTGATTGGACACTCCGACCGTGGCTGACTCATGATATGATTCGTAGAAGTTAAAGTCACTTGGTAAACTTTGTGGTCATGGTCAGTGGCACATTCCAACTTTGTCAATACATTGCGCACAATAGCCATGCCAAGCCACCAGTTTTTTTACCTTTTTTTATACCTGCAAGGTCAGGCATAGTAGATGTACACTGTTATTGGGTACTCTGGCCGTGGCTGACTCGAGTTATGATTTGTAGAAGTTCAAGTCACTTGGTAAACTTTGTTGTCATGGTCTGTGGCACATGCCAACTTTGTAAAGGCATTGTGCACAGTAGCCGTGCCAAGCCACCAGTATTCTACCTTGTTCATACCTGCAAGTTCATGCCTAGTACATGCGCACTGTGATTGGACACTCTGACCGTGGCTGACTCGTGATATGATCAATAGAAGTAAAAGTCACTTAGATATATTCGTGGTCAAAGTCAGTGGCACATGCCAACATTGTCAAGGCATTCTGCACAATAGCCACACCGAGCTACCAGTATTCTACCTTGTTTGCACCTGTAAGATCATGCCTAATACATCTGCACTGTGACTGGACTCTCTGACCGTGGCTGACTCGTGTCATGATCAATAGAAGTAAATGTCACTTGGATACATTTGTGGTCATGGTCAGTGGCACATGCCAACCTTGTCAAGGCATTGCGCACAATAGATACACCAAGCCACCCGTATTCTACATTGTTTGTACCTGCAAGGTCATGCCCAGTATATCTGCACTGTGATTGGACACTCTGACCGTGGTTGACTCGTGTTATGATCAATAGAAGTAAAAGTCACTTGGATGCATTTGTAGTTATGGTCAGTGGCACATGCCAACTTTGTCAAGGCATTGTGCACAATAGCCAAACCGAAGCACGAGTATTCTACCTTGTTTCTACCTGTAAGGTCATGCCCAGTATATCTGCACTGTGATTGGACACTCTGACCGTGGCAGACTTGTGTTATGATTCATAGCCGTTTAAGGTACTTGGTAAACGTTGTGGTCATGGTCAGTGGCACATGCCAACTTTGTCAAGGCATTGCGCACATTAGCCGTGGCAAGCTACCGGTTATTACTTTGTTCATACCTGCAAGGTCATGAATACTAGATGTGCACTGTGATTGTACACTCTGACCGTGGCTGACTCGTGTTATGATTTGTAGAAGTTAAAGTCATTTGATAAACTTTCTGGTCATGGTCAGTGGAACATGCCAACTTTGTCAAGGCATTGCACACAATAGCCACACCAAGCCACCAGTATTCTACCTTATTTATGCATGCAAGGTCATGCCCAGTATATCTGCACTCTGCTTGGAAACTCTGACCGTGGCTGACTCGTTTTATGATTCAAAGCCGTGTAAGGTACGTGGTAAACTTTGTGGTCATGGTCAGTGGCACATGCCAACATTGTCAAGGCATTGCGCACAATAGCTGTGCCAAGCCACCGGTTTACCTTGTTCATACCTGCAATGTCATGCATATTAGATGTGCACTGTGATTGGGCACTCTAACTGTGGCTGACTCGTGTTACGATTCGTAGAGGTTAAAGTCACTTGGTAAACTTTGTGGTCATGGTCAGTGGCACATGCCAACTTTGTCAAGGCATTGTGCACAATAGCCACACCGATCCACCAGTATTCTACCTTTTTTGCACCTGCAAGATCATGCCTAGTACATCTGCACTGTGAGTGGACACTCTGACCGTGGCTGGCTTGTGTTATGATCAATATAAGTAAAAGTCAATTGGATGCATTTGTGGTCATGGTCAGTGGCACATGCCAGCTTTGTCAAGGCATTGCGCACAATAGCCACACCAAGCTAGTATTCTACCTTCTTTGTACCGGCAAGATCATGCCTAGTACATCTGCACTGTGATTGGACACTCTGATCGTGGCAAACTCGTGTTATGATCAATAGAAGTAAAAGTCACTTGGATAAATTTCTAGTCATGGTCAGTGGCACACACCAACTTTGTCAAGGCATTGCGCACAATGGCCACACTAAGCCACCAGTATTCTACCTTGTTTGTACATGCAAGATCATGCCTAGTACCTCTGCACTGTAATTGGACACTCTGACCGTGGCTGACTCGTGTTATGATTCATAGCCATTTAAGGTACTTGGTAAACGTTGTGGTCGTGGTCAGTGGAACATGCCAACTTTGTCGAGGCATTGCGCACATTAGCCATGCCAAGCCATCAGTTTTTTACCTTGTTTATACCTGCAAGATCATGCCTAGCACATCTGCACTGTGATTGGACAGTCTGACCGTGGCTGACTCGTGTTACGATTCGTAGAAGTTAAAGTCACTTGGTAAACTTTGTGGTCATGGTCAGTGACACATGCCAACTTTGTAAAGGCATTGCGCACATTAGCCGTGGCAAGCTACCGGTTATTACTTTGTTCATACCTGCAAGGTCATGCCCAGTATATCTGCACTGTGATAAGACACTCTGACCGTGGCTGGCTTGTGTTATGATCAATATAAGTAAACGTCACTTGGTAAGCTTCGTGGTCATGGTCAGTGACACATGCCAACTTTGTAAAGGCATTGCGCACATTAGCCGTGGCAAGCTACCGGTTATTACTTTGTTCATACCTGCAAGGTCATGCCCAGTATATCTGCACTGTGATAAGACACTCTGACCGTGGCTGGCTTGTGTTATGATCAATATAAGTAAACGTCACTTGGTAAGCTTCGTGGTCATGGTCAGTGACACATGCCAACTTTGTAAAGGCATTGCGCACATTAGCCGTGGCAAGCTACCGGTTATTACTTTGTTCATACCTGCAAGGTCATGCCCAGTATATCTGCACTGTGATAAGACACTCTGACCGTGGCTGGCTTGTGTTATGATCAATATAAGTAAACGTCACTTGGTAAGCTTCGTGGTCATGGTCAGTGACACATGCCAACTTTGTAAAGGCATTGCGCACATTAGCCGTGGCAAGCTACCGGTTATTACTTTGTTCATACCTGCAAGGTCATGCCCAGTATATCTGCACTGTGATAAGACACTCTGACCGTGGCTGGCTTGTGTTATGATCAATATAAGTAAACGTCACTTGGTAAGCTTCGTGGTCATGGTCAGTGACACATGCCAACTTTGTAAAGGCATTGCGCACATTAGCCGTGGCAAGCTACCGGTTATTACTTTGTTCATACCTGCAAGGTCATGCCCAGTATATCTGCACTGTGATAAGACACTCTGACCGTGGCTGGCTTGTGTTATGATCAATATAAGTAAACGTCACTTGGTAAGCTTCGTGGTCATGGTCAGTGACACATGCCAACTTTGTAAAGGCATTGCGCACATTAGCCGTGGCAAGCTACCGGTTATTACTTTGTTCATACCTGCAAGGTCATGCCCAGTATATCTGCACTGTGATAAGACACTCTGACCGTGGCTGACTCGTGTTATGATCAATAGAAGTGACAGTCACTTGGATACATTTGTGGTCATGGTCAGTGGCACATGCCAACTTTGTAAAGGCATTGCGCACATCAGGCACACCGAGCCACCAATATTCTACCTTGTTTGCACCTGCAAGATCATGCCTAGCACATGCGCAGTGTGATTGGACACTCTGACCGTGGCTGACTTGTGTTATGATCAATATAAGTAAACGTCACTTGGTAAACTTTGTGGTCATGGTCAGTGATACATGCCAA
Organism: Penium margaritaceum; assembly: GCA_023375785.1. Taxonomy (NCBI): domain Eukaryota; kingdom Viridiplantae; phylum Streptophyta; class Zygnematophyceae; order Desmidiales; family Peniaceae; genus Penium; species Penium margaritaceum. The sequence continues at coordinate 143,882 of SZWC01001006.1, forward strand.
ATTTGTCAAGGCATTGCGCACAATAGCCGTACCAAGACACCGGTGTTTTACCTTGTTTGTACCTGAAAGGTCATGCATATTAGATGTGCACTGTGATTGGGCACTCTGATCATGGTTGACTCGTGTTACGATCAATAGAAGTAACAGTCACTTGGATACATTTGTGGTCATGGTCAGGGGCACGTGCTAAATTTGATAAGACATTGCGCAGAATAGCCACACCGAGCCACCAGCATTCTACCTTGTTTATACCTGCAAGGTCATGCCCAGCATATCTGCACTGTGATTGGACACTCTGAATGTGGCTGACTCGTGTTATGATTCATAGCCATTTAAAGTAATTGGTGACCTTTGCGGTCATGGTCAGTGGCACATGCCAACTTTGTCAAGGCACGGCGTACAATAGCCGTGCCAAGTTATCGGGTTTTTACCTTGTTTATAGCTACAAGGTCATGCATGTTTCATGTGCACTGTGATTGGGCACTCAGACTGTGGCTGACTCGTGTTACAATTCGTACAAGTTAAATTCACTTGGTAAACTTTGTGGTCATGGTCAGTGGCACATGCCAACTTTGTCAAGGTATTGCACACAATAGTCACACCGAGCCACCAGTATTCGACCTTGTTTGCACCTGCAAGATCATGCCTAGTACATCTGCACTGTGATTGGACACTCTGGCCGTGGCGGACTCGTGGTATGATTCATAGCCGTCTAAGGTACTTGGTGAACTTTGTGGTCATGGTCAGTGGCACTTGCCAACTTCGTCAAGGCATTGCATACAATAGCCACGCGGATCCACCAGTGTTCTACCCTTTTTATACCTATAAGGTCATGCCGAGTACATCTGCACTGTGATTGGACACTCTGACCGTGGCTGACTCATGTAGTTCAATAGAAGTAAAAATCACTTGGATACATTTGTGGTCATGGTCAGTGGCACATGCCAACTTAGCCAAGGCATTGCGCACAATATCCACACCGAGCAACCAGTATTCTACATTGTTTATACCTGCAAGATAGTGCCTAGTACATCTGCACTCTGATTGGACATTCTGTCCGTGGCTGACTCCTGTTATGATCAATATAAGTAAAAGTCACTTGGATACATTTGTGGTCATGGTCAGTGGCACCTGCAAACTTTGTCAAGGCATTGCGAACAATAGCCACACCGAGCCACCCGTATTCTACATTGTTTATACCTGTAAGATGATACCCAGTATATCTGCACTGTGATTGGACACTCTGACCGTGGCTGACTCGTGTTATGATCAATAGAAGTGACAGTCACTTGGATACATTTCTGGTCATGGTCAGTGGCACATGCCAACTTTGTAAAGGCATTGCACACAACAGGCACACCGAGCCACCAGTATTCTACCTTGTTTGCACCTGCAAGATCATGCCTAGCACATCTGCAGTGTGATTGGACACTCTGACCGTGGCTGACTCGTGTTATGATCAATATAAGCAAACTTCACTTGGGTACATTTGTGGTCATGGTCAGTGGCACATGCCAACTTTGTCAAGGCATTGCGCACAATAGCCGTGCCAAGCCACTGGTTTTCTGCCTTGTTAATATCTGCAAGGTCATGCATATAAGATGTGCACTATGATTGGGTACTCTGACTGTGGCTGACTCATGTTACGATTCGTAGAAGTTCAAGTCACTTGGTAAACTTTGTGGTCATGGTCAGTGATTCATGCCAAATTTGTCAAGGCATTGCGCACAATAGCCGTACCAAGACACCGGTGTTTTACCTTGTTTATACCTGAAAGGTCATGCATATTAGATGTGCACTTAGATTGGGCACTCTGACCGTGGCTGACTCGTGTTACGATCAATAGAAGCAACAGTCACTTGGATCCATTTGTGGTCATGGTCAGAGGCACATGCCAACGTTGGTAAGGCATTGCGCAGAATAGCCACACCAAGCCACCAGCATTCTACCTTGTTTATACCTGCAAGGTCATGCCCAGCATATCTGCACTGTGATTGGACACTCTGAATGTGGCTGACTCGTGTTATGATTCATAGCCATTTAAGGTAATTGGTAACCATTGTGGTCATGGTCAGTGGCACATGCCAACTTTGTCAAGGCATGGCGTACAATAGCCGTGCCAAGCCACCAGTTTTTTACCTTGTTTATACCTGCAAGGTCATGCATATTAGATGTGCACTGATATTGGGCACTCTGACTGTGGCTGACTTGTGTTACGATTTTTAAAAGTTAAGGTCACTTGGTAAGCTTTGTGGTCATGGTCAGTGGCACATGCCAACTTTGTCAAGGCATTGCGCACAAAAGCCGTGCCAAGCTACCAGTTTTTTACCTTGTTTATACCTGCAAGGTCATGCCCAGCATATCTGCACTGTGATTGGGCACTCTGACTGTTGCTGACTCGTGTTACGATTCGTAGAAGTTAAAGTAACTTGGTAAACTTTGTGGTCATGGTCAGTGGCACGTGCCAACTTTGTCAAGGCATTGCGTACAATAGCCACACTGAGTTACCAGTATTCTACCTTGTTTGCACCTGCAAGATCATGCCTAGTACATCTGTAGTGTGATTGGACACTATGAGGGTGGCTGACGCATGTTATGATCAATAGAAGTAAACGTCACTTGGATACATTTGTGGTCATGGTCAGTGGCACATGCCAACTTTGTCAAGGCATTGCGCACAATAGCCGTGCCAAGCCACCGGTTGTTTGCCTTGTTTATATCTACAAGATCATGCATATAAGATGTGCACTATGATTGGGCACTCTGACTGTGGCTGACTCATGTTTCGATTCGTAGAAGTTAAATTCACTTGGTAAACTTTGTGGTCATGGTCAGTGAGACATGCCAAAATTGTCAAGGCATTGCGAACAATAGCCGTACCAAGCCACAGGTGTTTTACCTTGTTTAAACCTGAAAGGTCATGCATATTAGATGTGCACTGTGATTGGGCACTCTGACCGTGGCTGACTCGTGTTACGATCAATAGAAGTAAAAGTCACTTGGATACATTTGTGGTCATGGTCAGTGGCACATGCCAACTTTGATAACGCATTGTGCAGAATAGCCACACTGAGCCACCAGTATTCTACCCTGTTTATACCTGCAAGGTCACGCCCAGTATATCTGCACTGTGATTGGACACTCTGAACGTGGCTGACTCGTGTTATGATTCATAGCCATTTAAGGTAATTGGTAACCATTATGGTCATGGTCAGTGGCACATGCCAACTTTGTTAAGGCATTGCGCATAATAGCCACTCCAAGCCACCAGTATTCTACCTTGTTTGCACCTGCAAAATCATGCCTAGTACATCTGCACAGTGATTGGACACTCTGGCCGTGGCTGACTTGTGTTATGATCAATAGAAGTAAAAGTCACTTGGATATATTTGTGGTCATGGTCTGCGCCACATGCCAGCTTTATCAAGGCATTGCACACAATAGCCACAACGAGCCACCAGCATTCTACCTTGTTTGAACCTGCAAGATCATGCCTAGTACATCTGCACTGTGATTGGACACTCTGACCGTGGCTGACTCGTGTTTTATCAATAGAAGTAAAAGTCACTTGGATACATTTGTGGCCATGGTCGGTGGTACATGCCAACTTTGTCAAGGCATTGCGCACAATAGCCACACCAAGCCACCAGTATTCTACCTTTTTTAATACCTGCAAGATCATGCCTAGTACATCTGCACTGTAATTGGACACTCTGACCGTGGCTGACTCGTGTTATGATCAATAGAAGTAAAAGTCACTTGGATACATTTGTGGTCATGGTAAGTGGCACATGACAACTTTGTCAAGGCATTGCGCACAATGGCCACACCGAGCCAGCCGTATTCTACCTTGTTTGTACCTACAACATCATGCCCAGTTTATCTGCACTGTGATTGGACACTCTGACCGTGGCTGGCTCGTGTTATGATTCATAGCCGTGTGAGGTTATTGGTATACGTTGTGGTCATGGTCAGTAACACATGCCAACATTGTCAAGGCATTGCGCACAATAGCCGTGCCAAGCCACCGGTGTTTTACCTTGTTTATACCTACAAGGTCATGAATATTAGATGTGCACCGTGACAGGGCACTCTAACCGTAGCTGACTCATGTTACGATTCGTAGAAGTTAAAGTCACTTGGAAAACGTTGTGGTCATGGTCAGTGGCACATGCCAACATTGTCAAGGCATTGCGCAAAACAGCCACACCGGGCCACCAGTATTCTACCTTGTTTGCACCTGCAAGATCATGCCTAGTACATTTGCACTGTGATTGAGCACCCTGACCATGGCTGACTCGTGTTATGATCAATAGAAGTAAAAGTCACTTGGATACATTTGTGGTCATGGTCAGTGGCACATGCCAACTTAGTCAAGACATTGCGCACAATAGCCACACCAAGCCACTTGTATTCTACCTTTTTTATACATGCAAGGTCATGCCCAGTATATTTGCACTGTGATTGGACACTCTGACCGTGGTTGACTCGTGTTATGATTCATAGCCGTTTAATGTACTTGGTAAAATGTCTGGTCATGGTCAATGGCACATGCCAACTTTGTCAAGGTATTGCGCACAAACGCTGTGCGAAGCCATCGGTGTTTTACCTTGTTGATGCCTGCAAGGTCATGCACATTAGATGTGCACTGTGAGTGGGCACTCTGACGGTGGCTGACTCGTGTTACGAGTCTTAGAAGTTAAAGTCACTTGGTAAGCTTTGTGGTCATGGTCAATGGCACATGCCAACTTTGTCAAGGCATTGCGCACAATAGCCACACCAAGCCACCACTATTCTACCTTGTTTGCACCTGAAAGATCGTGCATAGTACATCTGCACTATGATTGGGCACTCTGACTGTTGCTGACTCGTGTTACGATTCGTAGAAGTTAAAGTCGCTTGGTAAACTTTGTGGTTATGGTCAGTGGCACATGCCAACTTTGTCAAGGCATTGAGTACAATAGCCAAACCGAGCCACCAGTATTATACCTTGTTTGCACCTGGAAGATCATGCCTAGTACATTTGCACTGTGATTGGACACTCTGACCGTGGCTGACTCGTGTTATGATTCACAGCCGTTTAATGTACTTGGTAAACTTTGTGGGCATGGTCAGTGGCACATGCAAACTTTGTCAAGGCATTGCGGACAATAGCCGTGCCAAGCCACCGGATTTTTACCCTATCTATACCTGCAAGGTTATGTATATTAGATGTGCACTGTGATTGGGTACTCTGACCGTGGCTGACTTGTATTATGATTCGTAGAATTGAAAGTCACTTGGTAAACTTTGTGGTCATGGTCAGAGGCACATGCAAACATTGTCAAGGCATTGCGCACAATAGCCAGACCGAGCCACCAGTATTCTACCTTGTTTGTACCTACAAGATCATGCCTAGTTCATCTGCACTGTGATTGGAAAATCTGACCATGGCTGACTCGTGTTATGATCACTAGAAGTTAAAGTCACTTGGTAAACTTTGTGGTCGTGGTCAGTGGCACATGCCAACTTTGTCAAGGCATTTCGCACAGTAGCCACACCGAGCCACCAGTATTCTACCTTGTTTGCACCTGCATGATCATGCCTAATACATCTGCACTGTGATTGGACACTCTGACCGTGGCTGACTTGTGTTATGGTCAGTAGAAGTAAAATTCACTTTGATACATTTGTGGTCATAGTCAGTGGAACATGCCAACTTTGTCAAGGCATTGCGCACAATAGCCACACCAAGCCACCAGTATTCTGCCTTGTTTGTACCTGCAAGATCGTGCCTAGTACATTTGCACTATGATTGGATACTCTGACCGTGGCTGACACGTGTTATGATCAATAGAAGTAAAAGTCACTTGGATACATTTGTGGTCATGGTCAGTGGCACACGCCAACTTTGTAAAGGCATTGCGCACAAAAGCCACACCGAGCCACCAGTATTCTACCTTGTTTGGACCTGAAAGATCATGCCTAGTACATCTGCACTGTGATTGGACACTCCGACCGTGGCTGACTCGTGTTATGATTCATAGTCATTTAAGGTATTTGGCAAACGTTGTGGTCATGGTCAGTGGCACATGGCAACTTTGTCAAGGCATTGCGCACATTAGCCATGCCAAGCCACCGGTTTTTTAAATTGTTTATGTCAGCAAGGTCATGCATATTAGATGTGCACTGTGATTGGGCACTCTGACCGTGGCTGACTCGTGTTACGATTCGTAGAAGTTAAAGTCACTTAGTAAACTTTGTGGTCATGGTCAGTGGCACATGCCAACTTTGTCAAGGCATTGCGCACAATAGCCACGCCGAGCCATAAGTATTCTACCTTGTTTGTACCCGTAAGATCATGCCTAGTACATCTACACTGTGATTGGACACTCTGCCGTGGCTGACTTGTGTAATGATCAATTGAAGTAAAAGTCACTTGGATACATTTGTGGTCATGGTCAGTGGCACATGCCAACTTTGTCAAGGGATTGCGCACAATAGCCACACCGAGCCACCAGTATTCTACCTTGTTTGTACCTGTAAGATTATGCCTAGTACATCTGCACTGTGATTGGACACTCTGACCGTGGCTGACTCGTGTTATGATCAAAAGAAGTAAAAGTCAGTTGGACACATTTGTGGTCATGGTCAGTGGCACATGCCAACTTTGTCGAGGCATTGCGCACAATAGCCGTGCCAAGCCACCGGTGTTTTACCTTGTTTATACCTACAAGGTCATGAATATTAGATGTGCACTGTGACAGGGCACTCTAACCGTGGCTGACTCATGTTACGATTCGTAGAAGTTAAAGTCACTTGGAAAACGTTGTGGTCATGGTCAGTGGCACATGCCAACATTGTCAAGGCATTGCGCAAAACAGCCACACCGGGCCACCAGTATTCTACCTTGTTTGCACCTGCAAGATCATGCCTAGTACATTTGCACTGTGATTGAGCACTCTGACCATGGCTGACTCGTGTTATGATCAATAGAAGTAAAAGTCACTTGGATACGTTTGTGGTCATGGTCAGTGGCACATGCCAACTTAGTCAAGACATTGCGCACAATAGCCACACCAAGCCACTTGTATTCTACCTTTTTTATACATGCAAGGTCATGCCCAGTATATTTGCACTGTGATTGGACACTCTGACCGTGGTTGACTCGTGTTATGATTCATAGCCGTTTAATGTACTTGGTAAAATGTCTGGTCATGGTCA
>SZWC01001006.1:151146-167204 GCA_023375785.1 Penium margaritaceum
ATCTGCACTGTGATTGGACACTCTGACCGTGGCTGACTTGTGTTATGATCAATAGAAGTAAAAGTCATTTGGATACATTTGTGGTCATAGTCAGTGGCACATGCCAACTTTGTCAAGGCATTGCGCACAATAGCCACACCGAGCCACCAGTATTCTACCTTGTTTGCACCTGCAAGATCATGCCTAATACATCTGCATTGTGATTGGACACTCTGACCGTGGCTGACTCGTGTTATGATCAATAGAAGTAAAAGTCATTTCGATACATTTGTGGTCATAGTCAGTGGCACATGCCAACTTTGTCAAGGCATTGCGCACAATAGCCACACCGAGCCACCAGTATTCTATCTTGTTTGTACCTGCAAGATCATGCCTAGTACATCTGCATTGTGATTGGACACTTTGACCGTGGCTGACTCGTGTTATGATCAATAGAAGTACAAGTCACTTGGATACATTTGTGGTCATGGTCAGTGGCACATGCCAACTTTGTCAAGGCAGTGCGCACAATAGCCGTACCAAGCCACCGGTTTTTTACATTGTTTATACCTGAAAGGTCATGCATATAAGATATGCACTATGATTGGGCACCCTGACTGTGGCTGACTCATCTTACGATTCGTATAAGTTAATGTCACTTGGCAATCTTTGTGGTCATGGACAGTGACACATGCCAAATTTGTCAAGGCATTGCGCATAATAGCCATAGCAAGCCACCGGTTTTTTACCTTGTTTATTCCTAAAAGGTCATGCATATAAGATGTGCACTGTGATTGGGTACTCTGACCGTGGCTGACTCGTGTTACGATCAATAGAAGTAAAAGTCACTTGGATACATTTGTGGTCATGGTCAGTGGCACATGCCAACATTTATAAGGCATTGTGCAGAATAGCGACACCAGGCCACCAGTATTCTACCTTGTTTATACCTGCAAGGTCATGCCCAGTATATCTACACTGTGATTGGACACTCTGAACGTGGCTGACTCTTGTTATGATTCATAGCCATTTATGGTAATTGGTAACCTTTGTGGTCATGGTCAGTGGCACGTGCCAACTTTGTCAAGGCATGGCGTACAATAGCAGTGCCAAGCCACCGGTTTTTTACCTTTTTTATACCTGCAAGGTCATGCATATTAGATGTGCACTGTGATTGGGCACTCTGACTGTGGCTGGATCGTGTAACGATCCGTATAAGTTAAAGTCACTTGGAAGACTCTCTGTCATGGTCAGTGGCACATGCCGACTTTGTCAAGGCATTGCGCACAATAGCCACACCGAGCCACCAGTATTCTACCATGTTTGCACCAGAAAGATCATGCCTAGTACATTTGCAATGTGATTGTGCACTCTGACTATGGCTAACTCGTGTTACAATTCGTAGAAGTTAAACATACTTGGTAAACTTTGTGGTCATGGTCAGTGGCACATGCCAACTTTGTCAAGGCATTGCGCACAATAGCCACACCGAGCCACCAGTATTCTACCTTGTTTGCACCTGAAAGATCATGCCTAGTACATCTGCACAGTGATCGGACACTCTGACCGTGGCTGACTTGTGTTATGATCAATAGAAGTAAAAGTCACTTGGATATATTTGTGGTCATGGTCAGTGGCACATGCCAACTTTGTCAAGGCATTGCGCACAATAGCCACACCGAGCCACCCGAATTCTACCTTGTTTGAACCTGCAAGATCATGCCTAGTTTATCTGCACTGTGATTGGACACTCTGACCGTGGCTGACTCGTGTTATGATCAATTGAGGAAAGAATCAGTTGCATACATCTGTGGTCATGGTCAGTGGCACATGCCAACTTTGTCAAGGCATTGCGTACAATAGCCACACCGAACCACCAGTGTTCTACCTTGTATGTACCTGCAAGGTCATGCCCAGCATATCTGCACTGTGATTGGACACTCTGACCGTGGCTGACTCGTGTTATTATTTATAGCCATTCAATGTACTTGGTAAACTTTGTGGTCATGGTCAGCGGCACATGCCAACTTTGTCAAGGCATTGCGCACAATAGCCGTGCCAAGCCACCGGTGTTTTACCTTGTTTATACCTACAAGGTCATGCCTAGAACATCTGAACTGTGATTGGGCACTCTGACTGTGGCTGAATCGTGTTACGATTCGTAGAAGTTAAAGTCACTTGGTAAACTTTGTGGTCATGGTCAGTGGCACATGCCAACTTTGTCAAGGCATTGCACACAAAAGCCGTGCCAAGCCACCAGTATTCTACCTTGTTTGCACCTGCAATGTCATGCCTAGTACATCTTCAAATATGATTGGACAGTCTGACCGTAGCTGACTCGTGTTATGATCAATAGAAGTAAAAGTCAGTTGCGTACATTTGTGGTCATGGTCAGTGGCACATGCCAGCTTTGTCAAGGCATTGCGCACAATAGCCACACCAAGCGACCAGTATTCTACCTTTTTTATACCTGCAAGATCATGCCTAGTACATCTGCACTCTGATTGGGCACCCTGACCGTGGCTGACTCATGTTGTGATCAATAGAAGTAAAACTCACTTGGATACATTTGTGGTCATGGTCAGTGGCACTTGACAACTTTGTCAAGGCATTGCGCACAATAGACACACCGAGCCACCCCTATTCTAACTTTTTTGTACCTTCAAGGTCATGCCCATTTCATCTGCACTGTGATTGGACACTCTGACTGTGGCTGACTCCTGTTATGCTTCATAGCCGTGTGAGGTACTTGGTATACTTTGTGGTCATGGTCAGTGGCATATGCCAACATTGTCAAGGCATTGCGCACAATAGCCGTGCCAAGCCAAGATTTTTACCTTGTTTCCACCTGCAAGGTCATGCATATTAGATTTGCACTGTGACTGGGCACTTTAACCGTGGCTGGCTCATGTTACGATTCGTAGAAGTTAAAGTCACTTGGAAAACTTTGTGGTCATTGTCAGTGGCACATGCCAACATTGTCAAGGCATTGCGCACAATAGCCACACCGGGCCACAATTATTCTACCTTGTTTGCACCTGCAAGATCATGCCTAGTACATCTGCACTGTGATTGGACACCCTGACCGTGGCTGACTCCTGTTATGATCAATAGAAGAAGAAATCACGTGGATACATTTGTGGTCATGGTCAGTGGCACATGCCAGCTTTGTCACGACATTGCGCACAATAGCCACACCAAGCCACCTGTATTCTACCTTGTTTAGACTTGCAAGGTCATGCTGAGTGTATCTGCACTGCGATTGGACACTCTGACAGTGGCTGACTCGTGTTATGATTCATAGCCGTTTAAGGTACTCAGTAAATTTTGTGGTCATGGTCAGTGGCACATGCCAACTTTGTCAAGGCATCGCGCACAATTGCCATGCCAAGCCACCAGTATTCTACCTTGTTTGCACCTGAAATATTGTGCCTAGTACATCTACAATGTGATTGGGCACTCTGACTGTTGCTAACTCGTGTTACGATTCATAGAAGTTAAAGTCACATGGAAACCTTTGTGGTCATGGTCTGTGGCACATGCCAACTTTGTCAAGGGATTGCGTACAATAGCCACACCGATCCACTAGTATTATACCTTGTTTGCACCTGCAATATCATGCTTAGTACATCTGCACTGAGACTGGAAACTCTGACCGTGGCTGACTCGTGTTATGATTCATAGCTGTTTAATGCAGTTGGTAAACGTTGTGGTCATGGTCAGTGGCACATGCCAACTTTGTCAAGGCATTGTGCACAATAGCCGTAACAAGCCACCGGTTTTTTTACCCTGTTTATACCTGCAAGGTCATGCATATTAGATGTGCACTGTGATTGGGTACTCTGACCGTGGCTGACTCGTGTTACGATTCCTAGATGTTAAAGTCACTTGTAAACTTTGTGGTCATGGTCAGAGGCACATGCAAACTTTGTCAAGGCATTGCGCACAATGGCCACACCGAACCACCAGTATTCTACCTTGTTTGTACCCGCAAGATCATGCCTACTACACATGCACTGTGATTGGACAATCTCACCATGGCTGACTCGTGTTATGATCAATAGAAGTAAACGTTACTTGGATACACTTGTGGTCATGGTCAGTGGCACATGCAAACTTTGTCAATGCATTGTGCACAATAGCCACACCGAGCCACCAGTATTCTACCTTGTTTTCACCTGCAAAATCATGCCTAGTACATCGTACTGTGATAGGATGCTCTGACCGTGGCTGACTCGTGTTATGATCAATAGAAATAAAAGTCACTTGGATATAATTGTGGTCATGGTCAGTGGCACATGCCAAATTTGTCAAGGCATTGCACACAATAGCCACACACGCCACCAGCATTCTACCTTGTTTGAACCTGCAAGATCATGCCTAGTACATCTGCACTGTAATTGGACACTCTGATCGTGGCTGACTCGTGTTATGATCAATAGAAGTAAAAGTCAGTTGGATACATTTGTGGTCTTGGTCAGTGGCACATGCCAACTTTGTCGAGGCATTGCGCACAATAGCCACACTGAGCCACCAGAATTATACCCAGTTTGTGCCTGCAAGGTCATGCCCAGTATATCTGCACTGTGATTGGACACTCTGACCGTGGCTGACGCGTGTTATGATTCATAGCCGTTTAAGGTACTTGGTAAATGTTTTGGTCATGGTCAGTGGCACATGCCAACTTTGTCAAGGCATTGCGCACAATAGCCGTGCCAAGCCAGCGGTGTTTTACCTTTTTTATACCTACAATTTCATGCCTAGTACATATGAACTATGATTGGGCACTCTGACTGTGGCTGAATCGTGTTACAATTCGTAGAAGTTAAAGGCACTTGGTAAACCTTTCGGTCAAGGTCAGTGGCACATGCCAACTTTGTCAAGGCATTGCACATAATAGCCATGCCAAGCCACAGGTATTCTACCTTGTTTGCCCTTGCAAGATCATGCCTAGTACATCTGCACTGTGATTGGACACTCTGACCGTGGCTGACTCGTGTTATGATCAATAGAAGTAAACGTCACTTGGATACATTTGTGGTCATGGTCAGTGGTACATGCCAACTTTGTCAAGGCATTGCGCACAATAGCCACACCGAGCCACTAGTTTTCTACCTTGTTTCTACCTGCAAGATCATGCCTAGTACATCTGCACTGTGATTGGATACTCTGACCGTGGCTGACTCGTGTTATGATCAATAGAAGTAAAAGTCACTTGGATACATCCGTGGTCATGGGCAGTGGCACATAACAACTTTGTCAAGGCATTGCTTACAATAGCCACTCCGAGCCACCCGTTTTCTACCTTGTTTGTACTTGCATGGTCATGCCTAGTTCATCTGCACTGTGATTGGACACTCTGACCGTGGCTGACTTGTGTTATGATTCATAGCCGTGTGAGGTACTTGGTATACTTTGTGGTCATGGTAACTGGCACATGCCAACATTGTCAAGGCATTGCGCGCAATAGCCGTGCCAAGCCACCAGTTTTTCACCTTTTTTATACCTGCAAGGTCATGCATGTTAGATGTGCACTGTGACTGGGCACTCTAACCGTGGCTGACTCATGTTACGATTCGTAGAAGTTAAAGTCACCTGGAAAACTTTGTGTTCTTGGTCAGTGGCACATGCCGACATTGTCAAGGCATTGCGCAAAATAGCCACACTGAGCCACCAGTATTCTACCTTGTTTGCACCTGCAAGATCATGCCTAGTAAATCTGCACTGTGATTGGACACTCGAACTGTGGGTGACTCCTGTTTTCATCAATAGAAGTAAATGTCACTTGGATACGTTTGTGGGCATGGTCAGTGGCACATGCCAACTTTGGCAAGACATTGCGCACAATAGCCACACCAAGCAACCTGTATTGTACCTTGTTTACACCTCGAAGGTCATGCCAAGTGTATGTGCACTGTGATTGGACACTCTGACCGTGGCTGACTCGTGTTATGATTCATAGCCGTTTCTTACCTTATATATGCCTGCAAGGTCATGCATATTATATGTGCACTGTGATTGGGCACTCTGACTGTGGCTGACTCGTGTTACGATTCTTAGAAGTTAAAGTCACTTGGTAAGCTTTGTGGTCATGGTCAGTGGCACATGCCAACTTTGTCAAGGCATTGCACACAATAGCCACACTAAGCCATCAGTATTCTACCTAGTTTGAACCTGCAAGATCATGCCTAGTACATCTGCACTTTGGTCCGACACTCTGACCGTGGCTGACTCGTGTTACGATCAATAGAAGTACAAGTCACTTGGATGCATTTGTGGTCATGATCAGTGGAACATGCCAACTTCGTCAAAGTATTGCGCACAATGGCCATACCGAGCCACGAGTGTTCTACCTTGTTTGTACCTGCAAGATTAAGCCCAGTATATCTGCACTATGATTGGACACTCTGACCGTGGCTGACTCTTGTTATGATTTATAGCCGTTTAAGGTACTTGGTAAACTTTGTGGACATGGTCAGTTGCACATGCCAGTATTTGCAAGGCATTGCGCACAATAGCCGTGCCAAGTCACCGGTTTTTAACCATTTCTATACCTGCAATGTCATGCCTAGTACATCTGAACTGTGATTTGGGCACTCTGACTGTGGCTGAATTGTGTTACAATTCGTAGAAGTTAAAGTCACTTGGTAAACTTTGTGGTCATGGTCAGTGGCACATGCCAACTTTGTCAAGGCATTGCGCACAATAGCCACACTGAGACACCAGTATTCTACCTTGTTTGCACTTGCAATATCATGCCTAGTACATCTGTACTGTGATTGGAAACTCTGACCGTGGCTGACTCGTGTTATGATCATTAGAAGTAAAAGTCACTTGGATACATTTGTGGTCATGGTCAGTCGCACATGCCAACTTTGTCAAGGCATTGCGCACAATAACCACACCGAACCACCAGTATTCTACCTTGTTTATACCTATAACGTCATGCCCAGGATATCTGCACTGTGATTGGACACTCAGACCGTGGCTGACTCATGTTATGATTCATATTTATTTAAGGTACTTGGTAAACGTTGTGGTCATGGTCAGTGGCACCAACCAACATTGTCAAGGCATTGCGCAGAATAGCCGTGCCAAGCCACCGGTTTTTTACCTTGTTTGTACCTGCAATATCATGCCTTGTACATCTGAACTGTGATTGAACACTCTGACTGTGGCTGATTCGTGTTACGATTCGTAGGAGTTAAAGTCACTTGGTAATCTTTGTGGTCATGGTCAGTGGCACATGCCAACTTTGTCAAGGCATTGCACACAATAGCCACACCGAACCACCAATATTCTACCTTGTTTGCACCTGCAAGATCATGCCTAGTACATCTGCACTGTGATTCGACACTCTGACTGTGACTGACTCGTGTTATGATCAATAGAAGTAGAAGTCAATTTGATACATTTGTGGTCGTGGTCAGTGGCACATGCCAACTTTGTCAAGGCATTGCGCACAATAGCCACACAGAGTCACCAGAATTCTACCTTGATTGCCCCTGCAAGATCATGCCTAGTACATATGCACTGTGATTGGACACTCTGACCGTGGCTGACTTGTATTATGATTCATAGCCATTAAAGGTACTTGGTAAACTTTTTGGTCATGGTCTGTGCCACATGCCAACTTTGTCAAGGCATTGCACAGAATAGCCGTGCAACAACGTTTTTTACCTTGTTTCAACCTGCAAGGTCATGTATAGTACATCTTAACTGTGATTGGATGCTCTGACCATGGCTGACTCGTGTTACGATTCGGAGAAGTTAAAGTCACGTGGTAAACTTTGTGGTCATGGTCACTGGCACATGCCAACTTCGTCAAGGCATTGCGCCCAATAGCCATACCAAGCCACCAATATTCTACCTTGTTTATACCTGCAAGGTCATGACCAATACACCTGCACTGTGATTGGGCACTCTTACTGTGGCTGACTCGTGTTACGATTCGTAGACGTTAAACTCACTTGGTAAACTTTGTGGTCATGGTCAGTGGCACATGCCGACTTTGTCAAGGCATTGCACGCAATAGCCACACCGAGTCACCAGTATTCTACCTTGTTTATACCTGTAAGGTCCTGCCCAGTATACCTGCACTGTGATTGGACACTCTAACCGTGGCAGACTCGTGTTATGATTCATAGCCGTTTAAGGTACTTGGTAAAATGTGTGGTCATGGCCAGTGGCACATGCCAACCTTGTCAAGGCATTGCGCACAATAGTCGTGCCAAGACACCAGTTTTTTCCTTGTCTATACCTGCAAGGTCATGCATATTAGATGTGTGCTGTGATTGGGCACTCTGACCGTGGCTGACTCGTGTTACGATTCGTAGAAGTTAAAGTCATTTGGTAAACGTTGTGGTCATGGTCTGTGGCTCATGCCAACTTTGTCAAGGCATTGCGCACAATAGCCAAACCGAGCCACCAGTATTGTGCCTTGTGTATACCTGTAAGGTCATGCCCTGTATATCTACACGGTGATTGCACACTCTGACCGTGGTTGACTTGTGTTATGATCGATAGAACTAAATGTCACTTGGATACACTTGTGGTCATGGTCAGTGGAACATGCCAACTTTGTCAAGGCAATGTGCACAAAAGCCACACCAAGCATCCAGTATTATATCTTGTTTATACCTGCAAGATAATGCCTAGTACATCTGCACTGTGATTGGACACTCTGACCGTGGTTGACTCGTGTTATGATCAATAGAAGTACATGTCACTTGGATACATTTGTGGTCATGGTCAGTGGCACATGCCAACTTTGTCATAGCAATGCGCACAAAAGCCATGCCAAGCCACTGGTTTTTTACCTTGTTTGTAAATGCAAGGTCATGCATATTAGATGTGCAGTGTGATTGGGCACTCTGACTGTGGCTGACTTGTGTTACAATTCATTGAAGCTAAAGTCACTTGGTAAACGTTGTGGTCATGGTCAGTGGCACATGCCAACTTTTTCAAGGCATTGCGCACAATAGCCACACCGAGCTACCAGTATTCTACCTTGTTTGAACCTGCAAGGTCATTCCTATTACTTTTGCAATGTGATTGGACACTCTGACTGTGGCTGACTCGTGTTGTGATCAATAGGAGTAAACATCACTTGGATACATTTGTGGTCATGGTATGTGGCACATGCCAACTTTGTCAAGGTATTGCACACAATAGCCACATCGAGCCACCAGTATTATACCTTGTTTACACCTGTAACGTCATGCCCAGTATATCTGTACTGTGATTGGACACTCTGACCGTGGCTGACTCGTGTTATGATTCATAGCCGTTTAAGGTACTTGGTAAACTTTGTGGTCATGGTCAGTGCCAACCTTGTCAAGGCACTGTGCACAATAGCCACACCGAGCCACTAGTTTTCTACCTTGTTTCTACCTGCAAGATCATGCCTAGTACATCTGCACCATGATTGGACACTCTCACCGTGGTTGACTCGTGTTATGATTCATCGCCGTTTAAGGTACTTGGTAAACTTTGTGGTCATGGTCAGTGCCAACCTTGTCAAGGCACTGTGCACAATAGCCACACCGAGCCACTAGTTTTCTACCTTGTTTCTACCTGCAAGATCATGCCTAGTACATCTGCACCATGATTGGACACTCTCACCGTGGTTGACTCGTGTTATGATTCATCGCCGTTTAAGGTACTTGGTAAACTTTGTGGTCATGGTCAGTGCCAACCTTGTCAAGGCACTGTGCACAATAGCCACACCGAGCCACTAGTTTTCTACCTTGTTTCTACCTGCAAGATCATGCCTAGTACATCTGCACCATGATTGGACACTCTCACCGTGGTTGACTCGTGTTATGATTCATCGCCGTTTAAGGTACTTGGTAAACTTTGTGGTCATGGTCAGTGGCACGTGCCAACTTTGTCAAGGCATGGCACACAATAGCCACACCGAGTCACCAGTATTCTACCTTGTTTGCACGTGCAAGATCATGCCTAGTACATCTGCATTGTGATTGGATACTCTGACCGTGGCGGACTCGTGTTATGATCAATAGAAGTAAAAGTCACTAGGATATATTTTTGGTCATGGTCAGTGGCACATGCCAACGTTTTCAAGGCATTCCACACAATAGCCACACCGAGCCACCAGTATTCTACCTTGTTTGCACCTGCAAGATCATGCCTAGTACATCTGCACCATGATTGGACACTCTCACCGTGGTTGACTTGCGTTATGATTCATCGCCGTTTAAGGTACTTGGTAAACTTTGTGGTCATGGTCAATGGCACGTGCCAACTTTGTCAAGGCATTGTGCACAATAGCCATGCCAAGACACCAGTTTCTTACCCTGTTTATACCTGCAAGGTAATGCATATTAGATGTGCACTGTGATTGGACACTCCGACTGTGGCTGACATGTGGTACGACTCAAAGACGTTTAACTCACTTGGTAAACCTTGTGGTCATGGTCAGTGGCACATGCCAACTTTGTCAAGGCATTGCGCACAATAGCAACACTGAGCCACCAGTTTTCTACCTTGTTTATGCCTACAAGGTCATGCCTAGTATATCTGCACAGTGATTGGACACTCTGACCGTGACTGACTCGTATTATTATCAATAGAAGTAAAGGTCATTTGGATACATTTGTGGTCTTGGTCAGTGGCACATGCCAACCTTGTCAAGGCATTGCGCACAATAGCCACACCAAGCCACCAGTATTCTACCTTGTTTGCACCTGCAAGGTCATGCCCAGTATATCTGCAATGCGAGTGCACAATCTGACCTTGGCTAATTCGTGTTATGATTCATAGCCGTTTAAGGTACTTGGTAAACTTTGTGGTCATGGTCAGTGGCCCATGCCAACTTTGTCAAGGCATTGCGCACAATAGCCGTGCCAAGATACCGGTGTTTACCCTCTTTATACCTGCAAGGTCATCCCTAGTACATCTGAGTTGTGATTGGGCACTCTGACTGTGGCTGACTCGTGTTACAATTCGTAGAAGTTAAAGTCACATGGTGAACTTTGTGGTCATGGTCAGTGGCACGTGCCAACTTTGTCAAGGCATTGCACACAATAGCCGTGCCAAGATACCGGTAATTTACCCTGTCTATACCTGCAAGGTCATGCATATTAGATGTACACTGTGATTGGGAACTCCGACTGTGGCTGACACGTGTTACAATTCACATAAGTTGGTAAACTTTGTGGTCATGGTCAGTGCCAACCTTGTCAAGGCACTGTGCACAATAGCCACACCGAGCCACCAGTAATCTACCTTATTTATAACTGCAAGATTATGCTCAGTACATGTGCACTGTGATTGGACACTCGGACCGTGGCTGACTCGTGTTATGATTCATATCCGTTTAAGGTACTTGGTAAACTTTGTGGTCATGGTGAGTGCCACATGCCAACTTTGTCAAGGCATTGCGCAGAAAATCCGTGCCACGCCACAGGTTTTTTACCTTGTTTATACCTGCAATTTAATGTGAAGTACATCGAAACTATGATTGGACGCTCTGACCGTGGCTGACTCGTGTTACGATTCGTAGAAGTTAAAGTCACTTGGTTAACTCTGTGGACATGGTCAGTGGCACATACCAACGTTGTCAAGGCATTCCGCACAATAGCCACACCGAGCCATCAATATTCTACCTTGTTCATACCTGCAAGGTCATGCCCAATACATCTGCACTGTGATTGGGCACTCGAACTGTGGCTGACTTGTGTTACGATTCGTAGAAGTTAAACTCACTTGGTATACTTTGTGGTTATGGTCAGTGGCACATGCCGACTTTGTCAAGGCATTGCGCACAATAGCCACACCGAGCCACCCATATTCTACCTTGTTTGAACCTGAAAGACCATGCCTAGTACATCTGCACTGTGATTGGACACTCTGACTGTGGCTGACTTGTGTTATGATCAATTGAAGTAAAAGTTACTTGGATGCATTTGGAGTCATGGGTAGTGACACGTGCCAACTTTATCAAGGCATTGCGCACAATAGCCACACCGAGCCACCAGTATTCTACCTTGTTTATACCTGTAAGGTCCTGCCCATTATACCTGCACTGTGATTGGACACTCTAACCGTGGCTGACTCGTGTTATGATTCATAGCCGCTTAAGGTACTTGGTAAACTTTGTGGTCTTTGTCAGTGGCACATGCCAAGTTTGTCAAGGCATTGCGCATAATAGCCGTGCCAATACACCAGTTTTTTCCCTTGTTTATACCTGCAAGGTCATGCATGTTATATGTTTGCTGTGATTGGGCACTCTGACCGTGGCTGATTCGTGTTACGATTCGTATAACTTAAAGTCACTTGGAAATCTTTGTGGTCATGGTCTGTGGCACATGCCAACTTTGTCAGGGCATTGCGCACAATAGCCACCAGCCACCAGCATTGTACCTTGTTTATACCTGTAAGGTCATGCCCTGTATATCTACACTGTGATTGCACACTCTGACCGTGGCTGACTCGTATTATGATCAATAGAAGTAAATGTCACTTGGATACATTTGTGGTCATGGTCAGTGGCACGTGCCAACTTTGTCAAGGCAATGCGAGCAATAGCCATGCCAAGCCACTGGTTTTTTACCTTGTTTGTAAATGCAAGGTCATGCATATTAGATGTGCACTGTGATTAAGCACTCTGACTGTGGCTGACTCGTGTTATGATTCATAGATGTTAAAGTCACATGGTAAACTTTGTGGTCATGGTCAGTGGCACATGCCAACGTTTTGAAGGCTTTGCGCACAATAGCCACACCCAGCTACCAGTATTCTACCGTGTTTGAACCTGTAAGATCATTCCTAGTACTTTTTCATTGTGATTGGACACTCTGACCGTGGCTGACTCGTGTTATGATTCAAAGCCGTTTAATGTACTTGGCAAACTTTGTTGTCATGGTCAGTGGCACATGCCAACTTTGTCAAGGCATTGCTCACAATAGCCACACCAAGTCACCAGTATTCTACCTTGTTTGCACATGCTAGATCATGCCTAGTTCATCTGCACTGTGATTGGACACTCTGACCGTGGCGGACTCGTGTTATGATCAATAGAAGTAAAAGTCACTAGGATATATTTGTGGCCATGGTCAGTGGCACATGCCAACGTTTTCAATGCATTCCACACAATAGCCACACCGAGCCACCAGTATTCTACCTTGTTTGCACTTGCAAGATCATGCCTAGTACATCAGCATTGTGATTGGACACTCTGACCGTGGTTGACTCGTGTTATGATTCATAGCCGTTTAAGGTACTTGGTAAACTTTGTGGTCATGGTCAGTGCCACATGCCAACTTTGTCAAGGCATTGCGCACAAGAACCGTGCCAAGCAACACGTTTTTTACCTTGTTTATACATGCAAGGTCATACCTAGTACATCTAAACTGTGATTGGGCTTTCTGACCGTGGCTGACTCGAGTTACGATTCGTAGAAGTTAAAGTCACTTGGTAAACTTTGTGGTCATGGTCAGTGGCACATGCCAACTTTGTCAAGGCATTGCGCACAATAGCCACATCGAGCCACCAGTATTCTATCTTGTTTGGACCTGCAAGATCATGCCTAGTACATCTGCATTGAGATTGGACACTCGGACCGTGGGTGACTCATGTTATGATCAATAGAAGTAAAAGTCACTTGGATACATTTGTGGTCATGGTCAGTGACACGTGCCAACTTTGTCAAGGCATTGCGCACAATAGCCACACCGAGCCACCAGTATTCTACCTTGTTTATACCCGTAAGGACATGCCCAGTATATCTGCACTGTGATTGGACACTCTGACTGTGGCTCACTCGTGTTATGATTCATAGCCGTTTAAGGTACTTGGTAAACTTTGTGGTCATGGTCAGTGGCATGTGCCAACTTTGTCAAGGCATTCTGCACAATAGTCGTGCGAAGACACCGGTTTTTCACCATGTTTATACATGCAAGGTCATGCATATTAGATGTGCACTGTGATTGGGCACTCCGACTCTGGCTGACATGTGTTACGATTCAAAGACGTTTAACTCACTTGGTAATCCTTGTGGTCATGGTCAGTGGCACATGCCAACTTTGTCAAGGCATTGCTCACAATAGCCACACTGAGCCACCAGTATTCTACCTTGTTTATACCTACAAGGTCATGCCTAGTATATATGCACTGTGATTGGACACTCTGACCGTGACTGACTCGTGTTATGATCAATCGAAGTAAAAGTCACTTGGATACATTTGTGGTCATGGTCAGTGGCACATGCCAACCTTGTCAAGGCATTGCGCACAATAGCCGTGCCAATCCACCGGTTTTGTATGTTGTTTATACATGCAAGGTCATGCATATTAGATGTGCACTATGATTGGGCACTCTGACTGTGGCTGACTCATGTTACGACTCGTATAAGTTAAAGTCACTTGGTAAACTTTGTGGTCATGGTCAGTGGCACATGCCAACTTTGTCAAGGCATTGCGCACAATAGCCACACCGAGCCAACAGTGTTCTACCTTGTTTGTACCTGCAAGGTCATGCCTAGTACAGCTGCACTGTGATTGGACACTCTGACCATGGCTGACTCGTGTTATGATTCACAGCCGCTTAAGGTACTTGGTAAACTTTGTGGTCATGATCAGTGGCCCATGCCAACTTTGTCATGGTATTGCGCACAATAGCCATCCGAAGCCACCAGTATTCTACCTTGTTTGCACCTCCAAGATCATGCCTAGTATATCTGCACTGTGATTGGACACTCTGACCGTGGCTGCCTCGTGTTATGATCAATAGAAGTAAAAGGCACTTGGATACATTTGTGGTCATGGTCAGTGGCACATGCCAGCTTTGTCAAGGCATTGCGCACAATAGCCACACCGAGCCACCAGTATTATACCTTGTTTGCACCTGCAAGGTCATGCCCAGTTTATCTGCAATGTGAGTGGACACTCTGACCGTGGCCAACTCGTGTTGTGATTCATAGCCGTTTAAGGTACTTGGTAAACTTTGTGGTCAAGGTCAGTGGCCCATGCCAACTTTGTCAAGTCATTGCGCACAAAAGCCATGCCAAGACACCGGTTTTTTACCCTGTTTATATCTGCAAGGTCATCCCTAGTACATCTGATTTGTGATTGGGCACTCTTACTGTGGCTGACTCGTGTTACAATTCGTAGAAGTTAAAGTCACATGGTAAACTTTGTGGTCATGGTAAGTGGCACGTGCCAACTTTGTCAAGGCATTGCGCACAATAGCCGTGCCAAGATACCGGTAATTTACCCAGTTTATACCCGCAATGTCATGCATATTAGATGTACACTGTGACTGGGTACTCCGAACGTGGCTGACACGTGTTACAATTCAAAGAAGTTAAAGTCACTTGATAAACTCTGTGGTCATGGTCAGTGGCACATGCCAACTTTGTCAAGACACTGCGCACAATAGCCACACCGAGCCACCAGTATTCTACATTATTTTAACCTGTAATATCATGCACAGTACATATGCACTGTGATTGGACACTCTGACCGTGGCTGACTCGTGTTATGATTCATAGCCGTTTAATGTACTTGGTAAACTTTGTGGGCATGGTGAGTGCCACATGCCAACTTTGTCAAGGCATTGCGAAGAATAGCCGTGCCACGCCACATGTTTTTTTCCTTGTTTTTANACCTGTAAGGTCCTGCCCGGTATACCTGCACTGTGATTGGACACTCTTACCGTGGCTGACTCGTGTTATGATTCATAGCCGTTTAAGGTACTTGGTAAGCTTTGTGGTCATGGTCAGTGGCACATGCCAAGTTTGTCAAGGCATTGGGCACAATAGCCGTGCCAAGACACCAGTTTTTTTCCTTGTTTATACGTGGAAGGTCATGCATATTAGATGTTCGCTGTGATTGGGCACTCTGACCGTGGCTGACTCGTGTTACGATTCGTAGAAGTTAAAGTCACTTGGTAAACTTTGTGGTCATGGTCTGTGGCACATGCCAACTTTGTCAGGGCATTGCGCACAATAGCCACACCGACCTACCAGTATTGTACCTTGTTTATACTTGTAAGGTCATGCCCTGTATATCTACACTGTGATTGCACACTCTGACCGTGGCTGACTCGTATTATGA
>SZWC01001006.1:169560-216249 GCA_023375785.1 Penium margaritaceum
TGCCAACTTTGTCAAGGCATTGTGCACAATAGCCGTGCCAAGACACCGGTTTTTTACCCTGTTTATACCTGCAAGGTCATGCATATTAGATGTGCACTGTGATTGGGCACTCCGACTCTGGCTGACATGTGTTACGATTCAAAGACGTTTAACTCACTTGGTAATCCTTGTGGTCATGGTCAGTGGCACATGCCAACTTTGTCAAGGCATTGCGCACAATTGCCACACTGAGCCACCAGTATTCTACCTTGTTCATACCTACAAGGTCATGCCTAGTATATCTGCACTCTGATTGGACACTCTGACCGTGACTGACTCGTGTTATGATCAATAAAAGTAAAAGTCACTTGGATACATTTGTGGTCATGGTTAGTGGCACATGTCAACCTTGTCAAGGCATTGCGCACAATAGCCGTGCCAAACCACCGGTTTTTTATCTTGTTTATACATGCAAGGTCATGCATATTAGATGTGCACTATGATTGGGCACTCTGACTGTGGCTGACTCATGTTGCGATTCATAGAAGTTAAAGTCACTTGGTAAACTTTGTGGTCATGGTCAGTGGCACATGCCAACTTTGTCAAGGCATTGCGCACAATAGCCACACCGAGCCAACAGTGTTCTACCTTGTTTGTACCTGCAAGGTCATGCCTAGTACAGCTGCACAGTGATTGCACACTCTCACCGTGGCTGACTCGTGTTATGATTCATAGCCGCTTAAGGTACTTGGTAAACTTGGTGGTCATGACCAGTGGCCCATGCCAACTTTGTCATGGCATTGCGCACAATAGCCACCCGAAGCCACCAGTATTCTACCTTGCTTGCACCTCCAAGATCATGCCTAGTACATCTGCACTGTGACTGGACACACTGACCGTAGCTGCCTTGTGTTATGATGAATAGAAGTAAAAGTCACTTGGATACATTTGTGGTCATGGTCAGTGGCACATGCCAACTTTGTCAAGGCATTGCGCACAATAGCCACACCGAGCCACCAGTATCCTACCTTGTTTGCACCTGCAAGGTCATGCCCAGTATATCTGCAATGTGAGTGGACACTCTGACCGTGGTCAACCCGTGTTATGATTCATAGCCGTTTAAGGTACTTGGTAAACTTTGTGGTCATGGTCAGTGGCCCATGCCAACTTTGTCAAGTCATTGCGCACAATAGCCGTGCCAAGACAACGGTTTTTTACCCTGTTTATATCTGCAAGGTCATCCCTAGTACATCTGATTTGTGATTGGGCAATCTGACTGTGGCTGACTCGTGTTACAATTTGTAGAAGTTAAAGTCACATGGTAAACTTTGTGGTCATGGTCAGTGGCACGTGCCAACTTTGTCAAGGCGTTGTGCACAATAGCCATGCCAAGATACCGGAAATTTACCCAGTTTATGCCTGCAAGGTCATGCATATAAGATGTACACTGTGATTTGGCACTCCGACTGTGGCTGACACGTGTTTAAATTGAAAGAAGTTAAAGTAACTTGGTAAACTCTGTGGTCATGGTCAGTGGCACATGCCAACTTTGTCAAGACACTGCGCACAATAGCCACACCGAGCCACCAGTATTCTACCTTAGTTATACCTGTAAGATCATGCACATTACATATGCACTGTGATTGGACACTCTGACCGTGGCTGCCTTGTGTTATGATTCATAGCCGTTTAATGTACTTGGTAAACTTTGTGGGCATGGTGAGTGCCACATGCCCACTTTGTCAAGGCATTGCGCAGAATAGCCGTGCCACGCCACAGGTTTTTTACCTTGTGTATACCTGCAAGGTCATGTCCAGTACATCTGAACTGTGATTGGACGCTTTGACCGTGGCTGACTCGTGTTAGGATTCGTAGAAATTAGTCACTTGGTAAACTTTGTGGTCATGGTCAGTGGCCCATGCCAACTTTGTCAAGTCATTGCGCACAATAGCCGTGCCACGCCACCAGTTTTTTACCTTGTTTATACCTGCAAGGTCATGCCCAGTACATCTGCACTGTGATTGGACACTCTAACCGTGGCTGACTCGTGTTGTGATTCATAGCCGTTTAAAGTACTTGGTAAACTTTGTGGTCATGGTCAGTGGCCCATGCCAACTTTGTCAAGTCATTGCGCACAATAGCCGTGCCACGCCACCAGTTTTTTACCTTGTTTATACCTGCAAGGTCATGCCCAGTACATCTGCACTGTGATTGGACACTCTAACCGTGGCTGACTCGTGTTGTGATTCATAGCCGTTTAAAGTACTTGGTAAACTTTGTGGTCATGGTCAGTGGCCCATGCCAACTTTGTCAAGTCATTGCGCACAATAGCCGTGCCACGCCACCAGTTTTTTACCTTGTTTATACCTGCAAGGTCATGCCCAGTACATCTGCACTGTGATTGGACACTCTAACCGTGGCTGACTCGTGTTGTGATTCATAGCCGTTTAAGGTACTTGGTAAACTTTGTGGTCATGGTCAGTGGCACATGCCAACTTTGTCAAGGCATTGCGCACAATAGCCGTGCCAATACACCAAATTTTTTCCTTGTTTATACCTGCAAGGTCATGCATATTAGATGTGCGCTGAGATTGGGCACTCTGACCGTGGCTGACTCGTGTTACGATTCATAGAAGTTTAATTCACTTGGTAAACGTTGTGGTCATGGTCAGTGGAACATGCCAACTTTTTCAAGGCATTGCGTACTATAGCCACACCGAGCTACCAGTATTCTACCTTGTTTGAATGTGCAAGATCATTCCTAGTACTTTGCAATGTGATTGGACACTCTGACTGTGGCTGACTCGTGTTATGATCAGTAGAAGTAAACGTCACTTAGATACATTTGAGGTCGTGGTCTGTGGTACATGCCATTTTTGTCAAGGTATTGCACACAAGCCACACCGAGCCACCCGTATTATACCTTGTTTATACCTGTAAGGTCATGCCCAGTATATCTGCACTGTGATTGGACACTCTGACCGTGGCTGACTCGTGTTATGATTCATAGCCGTTTAATGAACTTGGTAAACTTTGTGGTCATGGTCAGTGGCACATGCCAACGGTTTCAAGGCATTCCACACAATAGCCACATCGAGCCACCAGTATTCTACCTTGTTTGCACCTGCAAGATCATTCCTAGTACATCTGCACTGTGGTTGGACACTCTGACCGTGGTTGACTCGTGTTATGATTCATAGTCGTTTAAGGTACTTGGTAAACTTTGTGGTCATGGTCAGTGCCACATGTTAACTTTGTCAAGGCATTGTGCACAATAACCGTGCCACGCCACAGGTTTTTTACCTTATTCATACCTGCAAGGTCATGCCTATACATGTAAATTGTGATTGGGCACTCTGACCGTGGCTGACTCGTGTTACGATTCGTAGACGTTAAAGTCACTTGGTAAGCTTTGTGGTCATGGTCAGTGGCACATGCCAACTTTGTCAAGGCATTGCGCACAATAGCCACTCCGAGCCACCAGTGTTGAACCTTGTTTGTACCTGTAAGATCATGCCTAGTACATCTGCTTTGTGATTGGACACTCTGACTGTGGCTGACGCGTGTTGTGATTCATAGCTGTTTAAGGTACTTGGTATACTTTGTGATCATGGTCTGTGGCACATGCCGACTTTGTCAAGGCATTGCGCACAATAGCCACAACGAGCCACCAGTATTATACCTTGTTTGAACCTGCAAGACCATGCCTAGTACATCTGCATTGTGATTGGACACTCTGACCGTGGGTGAGTCGTGTTATGATCAATAGAAGTAAAAGTCACTATGATACATTTGTGGTCATGGTCAGTGACACGTGCCAACTTTGTCAAGGCACTGCGCACAATAGCCACACGGAGCCACCATTATTCTACCTTGTTTGCACCTACAATATCATGCCTAGTACATCTGCACTGTGATTGGACACTCTGACCATGGCTGACTTGTGTTATGATTCATAGCCCTTTAAGGTACTTGGTAAACTTTGTGGTCATGGTCACTGGCACATGCCAACTTTGTCAAGGCATTGCGCACAAGAGCCGTGCAAAGCCACCGGTGTTTTACCTTGTGTATACCTGCAAGGTCATGCATATTAGATATGCACTGTGATTGGGTACTCTGACTGTGGCTGACTCATGTTATGATTCGTAGAAGTTAAAGACGTCTGGCAAACTTTGTGGTCATAGTCAGTGACACATGCCAACTTTGTCAAGGCATTGCACACAATAGCCACATCGAGCCACCACTATTCTACCTTGTTTGAACCTGCAAGATCATGCCTAGTACATCTGCACTGTGATTGGACACTCTGACCGTGGCTGACTCATGTTATTATCAATAGAATTAAAAGTCACTTGGATACATTTGTGGTCATGGTCAGTGGCACATGCCAACTTTGTCAAGGCATTGCGCACAATAGCCACACCAAGCCACCAGTATTCAACCTTGTTTGCACCAGTAAGATCATGCCTAGTAGATCTGCACTGTGATTGGAAACTCAGACTGTGGCTGACTCGTGTTATGATCGATAGAAGTAAACGTCACTTGGATACATGTGTGGTCATGGTCAGTGGCACATGCTAACTTTGTCCAGGCATTACGCACAATAGCCACACCAAGCCACCAGTATTCTACCTTGTTTATACCTAGAAGGTCATACCCAGTATATCTGCACTGTGATTGGACACTCTGACCGTGGCTGACTCGTAAAATGATTCATAGCCCTTTAAGGTACTTGGTAAACTTTGTGGTCATGGTCAGTGGTACATGCCAACTTTGTCAAGGCATTGCGCACAATAGCAGTTCCAAGCCACCAGTATTCTACCTTGTTTATACCTGCAAGGTCATGCCTAATACATTTGAACTGTGATTGGACACGCTGACCGTGGCTGACTCGTGTTATGATTCATAGAAATAAAAGTCACTTGGATACATTTGTGGTCATGGTCAGTGGTACATGCCAACTTTGTCAAGGCATTGCGCACAATAGCCACACCGAGCCACCAGTATTGTACCTTGTTTATACTTGTAAGGACATGCCCAGTATATCTGCACTGTGATTGGACACTCTCACTGTGGCTGACTCGTACGATGATTCATAGCCGTTTAAGGTACTTGGTAAACTTCGTGGTCATGATCAGTGGTACATGCCAACTTTGTGAGGGCTTTGCGTACAATAGGAAGGAACAAGCCACCGGTTTTTTTCCTTGTGTATACCTGCAAGGTCCTGTATATTAGATATGCGCTGTGATTGGGCACTCTGACCATGGCTGACCCGTGTTACGATTCTTAGAACTTAAACTCACATGGTAAAACTTTGTGGTCATGATCTTTGGCACATGCCAACATTGTCAAGGCATTGCGCACAATAGCCACTAGTATTCTACCTTGTTTATACCTGCAAGATTCTGCCTAGTACATATGCGCTGTGATTGGACACTCTAACCATTGCTGTCTTGTATTATGATCAATAGAAGTAAAGGTCACTTGGATTCATTTGTGGTCATGGTCAGTGACACATGCCAACTTTGTCAAGGCATTGTGTACAATAGCCACAGCGATCCACCAGTATTCTACCTTGTTTGTACCTGCGAGATCATGCCCAGTACATCTGCACTGTGATTGGACACTCTGACAGTGGCTGACTCGTGTTACGATCAATAGACGTAAAAGTCACTTGGATACGTTTGTGGTCATGGTCAGTGGCACATGCCAACTTTGTCAAGGCATTGCGTACAATAGCCACACCGAGCTACCAGTATTCTATATTGTTTATACCTGCAAGGTCATGCACAGTATATTTGCACTGTGATTGGACACTCTGGCCGTGGCTGACTCGTGTTATGACTCATAGCTGTTTAAGGTACTTGGCTAATTTTGTGGTCATGGTCAGTGGCACATGCCAACTTTGTCAAGGCATTGCGCACAATAACCGTGCCAAGACACCGGTTTTTTTCCCTGTTTAGACCTGCAAGGTCATGCATATTAGATGTGCACTGTGATTGGGCACGCTGACCGTGGCTGACTCGTGTTACAATTTGTAGAAGTTAAAGTCACTTGGTAAACTTTTGTGGTCATGGTCAGTTGTACATGCCAACTTTGTCAAGGTATTGCGCACAATAGCCACATCGATCCACCAGCATTTTACCTTGTTTGAACCTGCAAGATCATGCCTAGAAAATCTGCACTGTGATTGGACAGTCTGACCATGGCTGACTCGTGTTATGATCAATAGAAGTAAACGTCACTTGGATACATTTGTGGTCATGGTCAGTGGCACATGCCAACTTTGTCAAGGCATTGCGCACAATAGCCACACCGAGCCACCAGAATTCTACCTTGTTTGCACCTGCAAGATGATGCCTAGTATATCTGCACTGTGATTGGACACTCTGACCATGGCTGACTCGTGTTATGATCAATAGAAGTTAAATTCACTTGGATGTATTTGTGGTCATGGTCATTGGCACATGCCAACTTTGTCAAGGCATTGCGCACTATAGCCACATCGAGCCACCAGTATTCTATTTTGTTTGAACCTGCAAGGTCATGCCTAGTACATCTACACTAAGATTGGACACTCAGACCATGGCTGACTCCTGATATGATCAATAGAAGTAAAAGTCAATTGGATACATTTGTGGTCATGGCCAGTGGCACATGCGAACTTTGTCAATGCATTGCGCACAATAGCCACACCGAGCCACCCGTATTCTACCTTGTCTATACCTGCAAGGTCATGCCTAGTATATCTGCACTGTGATTGGACACTCTGACCGTGGCTGACTCGTGTTATGATCAATAGAAGTAAAAGTCACTTGGATACATTTGTGGTCATGGTCAGTGGCACATGCCAAATTTGTCTAGGTATTGCGCACAATAGCCACACCGAGCCACGAGTATTCTACCTTGTTTATACCTGCAAGATCATGTCTAGTACATTTGCATTGTCATTGGACACTCTGACCGTGGCTGACTAATATTATGATCAATAGAAGTAAACTTCACTTGGATACATATGTGGTCATGGTCAGTGGCACATGCCATATTTGTCAAGGCATTGTGTACAACAGCCACACCGAGCCACCTGTATTCTATATTGTTTATACCTGCACGGTCATGTCCAGTATATTTGCACTGTGATTGGACACTCTGACCGTGGCTGACTCGTGTTACAATTTGTGGAAGTTAAAGTCACTTGGTAAACATTTGTGGTCATGGTCAGTTGCACATGCAAACTTTGTCAAGGCATTGCGCACAATAGGCACATTGAGCCACAAGCATTCAACCTTGTTTGAACCCAGATGATCATGCCTAGAACATCTGCACTGTGATTGGACCCTCTGACCGTGGCTGACTCGTATTATGATCAATAGAAGTGAAAGTCACTTGGATACATTTGTGGTCATGGTCAGTGGCACATGCCAAATTTGTCAAGGCATTGCGCACAATAGCCACACCGAGCCACCAGTACTCTACCTTGTTTGCACCTGTAAGATCATGTCTAGTATATCTGCACTGTGACTGGACACTCTGACCGTGGCTGACTCGTGTTATGTTCAATTGAATTAAAAGTCTCTTGGATATGTTTGTGGTCATGGTCAGTGGCACATGCCAACTTTGTCAAGGCATTGCGCACAATAGCGATATCGAGCCACCAGTATTCTGCCTTTTCCAAACATGCATGGTCATGCCTAGTACATCTGCACTGTGTTTGGACACTCTGACCGTGGCTGACTCGTGTTATGATCAATAGAAGTAAAAGTCACTTGGACACATTTGTGGTCATGGTGAGTGGCACATGCCAACCTTGTCAAGCCATTGCGCATAATAGCCACACCGAGCCACCAGTATTCTACATTGTTTATACCTGCAAGGTCATGCCCAGTATATCTGCACCGTGATTGGACACTCTGACCGTGGCTGACTCGTGTTATGATTCATAGCCGTTCAAGGTCCTTGGTAAACTTTGTGGTCATGGTCAGTGGCACATGCTAACTTTGTCAAGGCATTGGGGACAATAGCCGTGCCAAGACACTGTGTTTTTTTTACCCTGATTAGACCTGCAAGGTCATGCATATTAGATGTGCGCTGGGATTGGGCACTCTGACCGTGGCTGACTTGTGTTACGATTCGTATAAGTTAAAGTCACTTGGTAAACTTTGTGGTCATGGTAAGTGGCACATGCCAACTTTGTCAAGGCATTGCACACAATAGCCACATCAAGCCACCAGTATTGTATCTTGTTTGAACCATTTAGATCATGCCGAGAACATCTGCACTGTGATTGGACACTCTGACCGTGGCTGACTCGTGTTATGATCAATAGAAGTAAAAGTCACTTGGATACATTTGTGGTCATGGTCAGTGGAACATGCCAACTTTGTCAAGGCATTGCGCACCATAGCCACACCGAGCCACCAGTATTCTACCTAGTTTGCACGTGCAAGATCATGCCTAGTACATCTGCACTGTGATTGGCCACTCGGACCGTGGCTGACTGGTGTTATGATCAATAGAAGTAAAAGTCACTTGGATACATTTGTGGTCATGGTCAGTGGCACATGCCAACTTTGTCTAGGTATTGCGCACAATAGCCACACCGAGCCACTAGTATTCTACCTTGTTTATACCTGTAAGATCATGCCTAGTACACCTGCACTGTGATTGGACACTCTGACCGTGGCTGACTCGTATTATGATAAATAGAAGTAAACTTCACTTGGATACATATGTGGTCATGGTCAGTGGCACATG
The DNA here is from genome assembly GCA_023375785.1 of Penium margaritaceum. NCBI lineage: Eukaryota > Viridiplantae > Streptophyta > Zygnematophyceae > Desmidiales > Peniaceae > Penium > Penium margaritaceum. Next base: position 178,294 of record SZWC01001006.1, read on the forward strand.
CCATATTTGTCAAGGCATTGTGTACAACAGCCACACCGAGCCACCAGTATTCTATTTTGTTTATACCTGCAAGGTCATGCCTAGTATATTTGCACTGTGATTGGACACTCTGACCGTGGCTGACTTGTGTTACGATTCATAGCCGTTTAAGGTACTTGGTAAACTTTGTGGTCATGGTCAGTGGCACATGCCAACTTTGTCAAGGCATTGCACACAATAACCTTGCCAAGACACCGGTGTTTGACCCTGTAATGACCTGCAAGGTCATGCATATTAGATGTGCACTGTGATTGGGCACGCTGACCGTGGCTGACTCGTGTTACAATTCGTGGAAGTTAAATTCACTTGGTAAACATTTGTGGTCATGGTCAGTTGCACATGCCAACTTTGTCAAGGCATTGTGCACAATAGCCACATCGAGCCACCAGCATTCAACCTTGTTTGAACCTGGAAGATTATGCCTAGAACATCTGCACTGTGATTGGACCCTCTTACCGTGGCTGACTCGTGTTATGATCAATAGAAGTGAATGTCACTTGGATACATTTCTGGTCATGGTCAGTGGCACATGCCAACTTTGTCAAGGCATTGCGCACAATAGCCACACCGAGCCAATAGTATTATACCTTGTTTGCACCTGCAAGATCATGCATAGTATATCTGCACAGTGACTGGACACTCTGACCGTGGGTGACACGTGTTATGATCAATAGAAGTAAGAGTCTCTTGGATATGTTTGTGGTCATGGTCAGTGGCACGTGCCAACTTTGTCAATGCATTGAGCACAATAGCGACATCGAGCCACCAGTATTCTGCCTTTTTTAAACATGCAAGGTCATGCCTAGTACATCTACACTGTGTTTGGACACTCTGACCGTGGCTGACTCGTGTTATGATCAATAGAAGTAAAAGTCACTTGGATACATTTGTGGTCATGGTGAGTGGCACATGCCAGCCTTGTCAAGCCATTGCGCATAATAGCCACACCAACCCACCATTATTCTACCTTGTTTATACCTGCAAGGTCATGTCCAGTATATCTGCACTGTGATTTGACACTCTGACCGTGGCTGACTCGTGTTATGATTCACAGCCGTTTGAGGTACTTGGTAAACTTTGTGGTCATGGTCAGTGGCACATGCTAACTTTGTGAAGGCATTGGGCACAATATCCGTGCCAATACACCGGTTTTTTACCCTTTCTATACCTGAAAGGTCATGCATATTAGATGTGCGCTGTGATTGGGCACTCTGACGGTGGCTGACTCGTGTTACTGTTTGTAGAAGTTAAAGTCACTTGGTAAACATTTGTGGTCATGGTCAGTGGAACATGCCAACTTCGTCAAGGCATTGCGCACAATAGCCACATGGAGCCACCAACATTCTACATTGTTTGAACCTGCAAAATCATGCCTAGAACATCTGCACTGTGATTGGACACTCTGACAGTGGCTGACTCGTGTTATGATCAATAGAAGTAAAAGTCACTTGGATACATTTGTGGTCATGGTCAGTGGAACATGCCAACTTCGTCAAGGCATTGCGCACAATAGCCACATGGAGCCACCAACATTCTACATTGTTTGAACCTGCAAAATCATGGCTAGAACATCTGCACTGTGATTGGACACTCTGACAGTGGCTGACTCGTGTTATGATCAATAGAAGTAAAAGTCACTTGGATACATTTGTAGTCATGGTCAGTGGCACATGCCAACTTTGTCAAGGCATTTTGCGCAATAGCCACACCGAGCCACCAGTATTCTACCTTGTTTGCACCTGCAAGATCATGCCTAGTATATCTGCACTGTGATTGGACAATCTGACCGTGGCTGACTCGTGTTATGATTCATAGCCATGTAAGGTACTTGGTAAACTTTGTGGTCGTGTTCAGTGGCACATGCCAACTTTGTCAAGGCGTTGCGCACAAGAGCCGTGCCAAGCCACCAGTTGTTTACCTTGTTTATACCTGCAAGATCATGCCTAGTAAATCTGCACTATTAATTGACACTCTGACCGTGGCTGACTTGTGTAGCTTCGTGGAAGTTAAAGTCACTTGGTAAACTTTGTGGTCATGGTCAGTGGCACATGCCAACTTTGTCAAGGCATTTTGCGCAATAGCCACACCGAGCCACCAGTATTCTACCTTGTTTGCACCTGCAAGATCATGCCTAGTATATCTGCACTGTGATTGGACAATCTGACCGTGGCTGACTCGTGTTATGATTCATAGCCATGTAAGGTACTTGGTAAACTTTGTGGTCATGTTCAGTGGCACATGCCAACTTTGTCAAGGCGTTGCGCACAAGAGCCGTGCCAAGCCACCAGTTGTTTACCTTGTTTATACCTGCAAGATCATGCCTAGTAAATCTGCACTATTAATTGACACTCTGACCGTGGCTGACTTGTGTAGCTTCGTGGAAGTTAAAGTCACTTGGTAAACTTTGTGGTCATGGTCAGTGGCACGTGCCAACTTTTTGAAGGCATTGCGCACAATAGCCACACCGAGCCACCAGTATTCTACCTTGTTTATACCTGTAAGGGAATGTCCAGTATACCTGAACTTTGATTGGACACTCTGACAGTAGCTGATTTGTGTTCTGATTCATAGCCGTTTAAGGTACTTGGTAAACTATGTGGTCATGGTCAGTGGCACATGCCAACTTTGTCAAGGCATTGCGCACAATAGCCGTGCCAAGCCACCGGTTTTTTTCCTTCTTTTTACCTGCAAGGTAATGCATATTACATTTAGGCTGTGATTGGGCACTCTGACCGTGGCTGACTCGTGTTATGATCAATAGAAGTAAAAGTCACCTAGATACATTTGAGGTCATGGTCAGTGGCACATGCCAACTTTGTCAAGGCATTGTGCACAATGGCCACACCGAGCCACCAGTAGTCTACCTTGTTTGTACCTGCAAGGTCATGCCTAGTACATGTGCCCTGTGATCGGATACTCTGACCGTGGCTGACTCGTGTTATGATTCATAGCCGTTTAAGGTACTTGGTAAACTTTGTGCTCATGGTCAGTGGCACATGCCAACTTTGTCAATGCATTGCGCATAATAGACATACTGAGCCACCAGTATTCTACCTTGTTTTTTCCTGCAAGGTCATGTCTAGTATATCTACACTGTGATTGGACACTCTGACCGTGGCTGACTCGTGTTATGATTCATAGCCGTTTAAGGTACTTGGTAAACTTTGTAGTCATTGTCAGTTGCACATGCCAACTTTGTCAAGACATTGTGCACAATAGTCGTGCCAAGCCACTAATATCCTAACTTGTTTATACCTACAAGGTCAGGCCCAGTACATCTGAACTGTGATTGGACACTCTGACCGTTGCTGACTTGTGTCATGATTCATCGAAGTAAAAGTCACTTGGATACATTTGTGGTCATGGTCAGTGGCACATGCCAAATTTGTCAAGGCATTGCTCACAATAGGCATACCGAGCCACCAGTATTTTACCTTGTTTATACCAGTAAGGTCATGTCCAGTGTATCTGCACTGTGATTGGACATTCTGACCGTGGCTAAGTGTTATGATTCGTAGCCGTGTAAGGTACTTGGTAAACTTTGTGGTCATGGTCAGTGGCACATGCCAACGTTGTCAAGGCAGTGCGCACCATAGCCGTGCCAAGCCACCGATTGTTACCTTGTTTCTATCTTGAAGGTCATGCATATTAGATGTGTACTATGATTGCGCACTCTGACCGTGGCTGATGCATGTTACTGTTCGTAGAAGTTAAAGTCACTTGGTAAACATTTGTGGTCATTGTCAGTGGCACATGCCAACATTGTCAAGGCATTGCGCACAATAGCCACATCGAGCCACCAACATTCTATCTTGTTTGAACCTGCGAAATCATGCCTATAACATCTGCACTATGATTGGACACTCTGACTGTTGCTAACTTGTGTTATGATTCATAGAAGTAAAAGTCACTTGGATACATTTGTGGTCATGGTCAGTGGCACATGCCACCTTTGTCAAGGCATTGCGCACAATAGCCACACTGAGCCACCAGAATTCTACCATATTTATACCTGCAAGGTCAAGCCCAATATATCTGCACTGTGATTGGACACTCTGACTGTGGCTGACTCGTGTTATGATTCATAGCCATTTAATGTACTTGGTAAACTTTGTGGTCATGGTCACAGGCACATGCCAACTTTGTCAAGGCATTAAGCACAATAGCCGTGCCAAGCCACCGGTTTTCTACCTTTTGTATACCTGCAAGGTCATGCAGATTAGATGTGCGCTGTGATTGGGCACTCTGACCGTGGCTGACTGGTGTTACGATTCGTAGAAGTTAAAGTCACTTGGTAAACTTTGTGGTCATGGTCAGTGGCACATACCAACTTTGTCAAGGCATTGCGCACAATAGGCACACCGAGCCACCAGTATTCTACCTTGTTTATACCTGCAAGATCATTTCCATTATATATGCACTGTGATTGGACACTCTGACCGTGGCTGACTTGTGTTATGATTCATAGTCGTTTAAAGTCTCTTGGTAAACTTTGTGATCATAGTCAGTGGCACATGCTAACTTTGACAAGGCATTGTGCACAATAGCCACATGGAGCCGCCAGTATTCTACCTTGTTTGCACCTGCAAGATCATGCCTAGTACATCTGGACTGTGATTGGACACTCTGACCACGGCTGACTCGTGTTATGATCAATAGAAGTAAAAGTCACTTGGATACATTTGTGGTCATGGTCACTGGCACATGCCAACTTTGTCAGGGCATTGCGTACAATAGCCACACCGAGCCACCAGTATTTTACCTTATATATACGTGTAAGGCCATGCCCAGTATATATGCACTGTGGTTGGACACTCTGACCATGGCTGACTCGTGTTATGATTCATATCCGTTAAAGGTACTTGGTAAACTTTGCGGGCATGGCAGTGGGACATGCCAACTTTGTCAAGCCATTGCGCACAATAGCCGTGCCAAGCCACCGGTTTTGTACCTTGTTTATACCTGCAAGGTCGTGCATATTAGATGTGCGCTATGATTGGGCACTCTGACCGTGGCCGTCTCGTGTTACGATTTGTATAAGTTAAAGTCACATGGTAAACATTGTGGTCATGGTCAGTGGCACATGCCAACTTTGTAAAGGCATTGTGCACAATAGCCACACCGAGCCACCAAGTTTCTACCTTTTTTTAACCTGCAAGATCATGCCTAGTACATCTACACTGTGATTGCACAGTCTGACCGTGGCTGACTTGTGTTATGATCGATAGAAGTAAAAGTCACTTGGATACATTTGTGGTCACGGTCAGTGGCACATGCAAACTTTGTCAAGGCATTGCACACAATAGCCAGACTGAGCCAGCAGTATTCTACCTTCTTTGCACCTGCAAGATCATGCCTAGTACATCTGCACTGTGATTGGACACTCTGACCGTGGCTGACTCGTGTTATGATCAAAAGAAGTACAAGTCACTTGGATACACTTGTGGCCATGGTCAGTGGAACATGCCAACTTTTTCAAGGCATTGCGCAAAATAGCCACACCGATCCACTAGTATTCTACCTTGTTTATACCTTCAAAATCATGCCTAGTACATCTGCACTGTGATTGGACACTCTGACCGTGGCTGACTCGTGTCATGGTCAATAGAAGTATAAGTCACTTGGATAAATTTGTGGTCATGGTCAGTGGCACATGCCAACTTTTTCAAGGCATTGCGCACAATAGCCACGTGGAGCCACCAATATTCTTCCTTATTTGTACCTGCAAGCTCATGCCTACTCTATCTGCACTGTGATTGGACACTCTGACCGTGGCTGACTCGTGTTATGATCAATAGAAGTAAAATTCACTTGGATGAATTTGTGGTCATGGTCAGTGGCACATGCCAACTTTGTCAAGGCATTGCGCAAAATAGCCACACCAAGTTACTAGTATTCTACCTTGTTTGTACTTGCAAGGTAATGCCTAGTACATCTGGCATGTGATTTGACACTCTAACCGTGGCTGACTCGTGTTATGATAAATAGAAGTAAAAGTCATTTGGATACATTTGTGGTCATGGTCAGGGGCACATGCCAACTTTCTCACGGCGTTGCACACAATAGCCACACCAAGCCACCAGTATTTTGCTTTGTTTTTACCTGTAAGATCATGCCCACTATATCTGCAATATGATTGGACACTCTGACCGTGGCGGACTTGTGTTATGATTCATAGCCATTAGAGGTACTTGGTAAAGTTTGTGGTCATGGTCTGTGGCACATGCCAATTTTGTCAAGGCATTGCGCACAATAGCCGTGCCAAGCCACCGGTTTTTAACTTGTTTATACATGCAAGGTCACGCATATTAGATGTGCACTGTGATTGGGCACTCTGACCGTGGCTGAATCTTGTTACGATTCGTAGAAGTTAAAGTCACTTGGTAAACTTTGTGGTCATGGTCAGTGGCACTGCCAACTCTGTCAAGGCATTGCGCACAACAGCCACACTGAGCTACCAGTATTCTACCTTGTTTGCACCTGCAAGATCATGCCTAGTACATATGCACTGTGATAGGACACTCTGACCGTGGCTGACTGGTGTTACGATTCGTAGAAGTTAAAGTCACTTGGTAAACTTTGTGGTCATGGTCAGTGGCACTGCCAACTCTGTCAAGGCATTGCGCACAACAGCCACACTGAGCCACCAGTATTCTACCTTGTTTGCACCTGCAAGATCATGCCTAGTACATATGCACTGTGATAGGACACTCTGACCGTGGCTCACTCGTGTTATGATCAATAGAAGTAAAAGTCACTTGGATACATTTGTGGTCATGGTCAGTAGCACATGCCAACGTTGTCAAGGCATTACACACAATAGCCACACCGAGCCACCAGTATTCTACCTTGTTTGTACCTGTAAGGTCATGCCCAGTATAACTACACTGAAATTGGACACTCTGACCGTGGCTGCCTCGTGTTATGATTCATAGCCGTTTAGTGTACTTGGTAAACTTTGTGGTCATAGCAGTGGCACATGCCAACTTTGTCAAGGTATTGCGCACAATAGCCGTGCCAAGCCACCGGTTTTTTACCTTGTTTATACCTGCAAGGTCATGCATATTAGATGTACGGTGTGATTGGGCACTCTGATCGTGGCTGACTCATGTTACGGTATGTAGAGGATAAAGTCACTTGGTAAACTTTGTTGTCATGGTCAGTGGCACATGCCAACTTTGTCAAGGCATTGCGCACAATAGCCACACCGAGCCACCAGTATTCTACCTTTTTTTTGACCTGCAAGATCATGCGTAGTACATCTGTACTGTGATTGGACACTCTGACCGCGGCTGACTTGTGTTATGATCAATAGAAGTAAAAATCACTTGGATACATTTGTGGTCGAGGTCAGTGGTACATGCCAACTTTGTCATGGCATTGCGCACAATAGCCAAACTGAGCCACCAGTATTCTACCTTGTTTGTACCTGCACGATCATACCTAGTACATCTGCACTATGATTGGATACCCTGACCGTGGCTAACTCGTGTTATGATCAATAGAAGTAAAAGTCACATGGATACATTTGTGGTCATGGTCAGTGGCACATGCCAACTTTGTAAATGCATTGCGCAAAATACCTACACCGAGCCACTAGTATTCTACCTTGTTTGTACCTGCAAGATCATGCCCATTATATCTGCACTGTGATTGGACACTCTGACCGTGGCTGAGTCGTGTTATGATTTATAGCCGTTTCATGTACTTGGAAAACTTTGTGGTCATGGTCAGTGGCACAATGCATTGCGCACAATAGCCGTGCCAAGACACCGGTTTTTTACCTTGTTTTTACCTGCAAGGTCATGCATATTAGATGTACGCTGTGATTGGACACTCCGACCGTGGCTGACTCGTGTTATGATCCGTAGACGTTAAAGTCACTTGGTAAACATTGTGGTCATGGCCAGTGGCACATGCAAATTTTGTCAAGGCATTACGCACAATAGCCACACCGAGCCACCAGTATTCCACCTTGTTTGCACCTGTAAGATCATGCCTAGTACATCTGCATTGTTATTGGACACTCTGACCGTAACTGACTTGTTTCCCTTTTGTCTTGTTCTGTCTCTTATAAGGAGGATGTTCATTCCCTCCTAGTATAACCAGAACAGTTGTGCACGTACTGTTCCCTTTTGGTTCCGTGGTATCGCCGCTGTGTTCTCGCTCTGATCGCCTTGTGTCTTCGCTCACTTCGCCTACCACTTATCGCTTCGCTTTGTCACTCATGACCTTTCACTCACCTCTGGTGCATCACCCGCTTCGATTCCGTGCTCTCTAACTGTCCTCTGTCTACCTTGGAGCTCTGTGTCTCACCCCTGTCGAGGCCTTGTGACTAACTTATGAGGACCGTTCTCGTCTTTCTGCCTTCATCATTCTGCTGGCTGACTCCTGTATGATTCAATGCTTCTGCCTGCTTCTGCTCCTGCCGTCCACTCTCACTACAATCTTCTGACAAAATTCACTTGGTAAACTTTGTAATCATGGTAAGTGGCACATGCCAACTTTGTCAAGGCATTGCGCACAATAGCCACACCGAGCCACCAGTATTCTACCTTGTTTGCACCTTCNTTTGTGGTCATGGTCAGTGGCACATGCCAACTTTGTCAAGGAATTGCGCACAATTGCCGTGCCAAGCCACCGGTTTTTTACCTTCTTCATACCAGCAAGGTCATGCATATTAGATGTGAACTGTGATTGGGCACTCTGCATGTGGCAGACGCCTGTTTCGATTCGTAGACGTTAAAGTCACTTGGTAAACTTTGTGGTCATGGTCAGTGGCACATGCCAACTTTGTCAAGGCATTGCGCACAATAGCCGTGCCAAGCCACCGGTTTCTTACCTTGTGTATGCCTGCAAGGTCATGCATATTAGATGTGCAATGTGATTGGGCACTCAGACCGTGGCTGACTTGTGTTACGATTCGTAGACGTTAAGGTCACTTGGTAAACTTTGTGGTCCTGGTCAGTGACACATGCCAACTTTGTCAAGTCATTGCACACAATAGCCACACCGAGACACCAGTATTCTACCTTGTTTGTACCTGCAAGATCATGCATATTACTTTTGCACTTTGATTGGACACTCTGACCGTGGCTGACTCGTGTTATGATCAATAGAAGTAGAATTCACTTGGATACATTTGTGGTCATGGTCAGTGGCACATGCCAACTTTGTCAAGGCATTGCGCACAATAGCCACACCGAGACACCAGTATTCTGCCTTGTTTGTACCTGCAAGATCATGCCTAGTACATCTGAACTGTGATTGGACACTCTGACCGTGGCTGACTCGTGTTATGAGTCATAGCCGTTTGAGGTACTTGGTAAACTTTGTGGTCATGGTCAGTGCCACATGCCAACTTTGTCAAGGCATTGCGCACAATAGCCGTGCCACGCCATCGGGTTTTTACCTTGTTTATACCTGCAAGGTCATGCCTAGTACATCTGAACTGTGATTGGGCACTTTGACTGTAGCTGACTCGTGTTACGATTTGTAGAAGTTAAAGTCACTTGGTAAACCTTGTGGTCATGGTCAGTGGCACATGCCAACTTTTTCAAGGCATTGCGCACAATAGGCGTGCCAAGCCACCAGTTTTTTACTTTGTTTATACCTGCAAGGTCATGCATATTAGATGTGCACTGTGGTTGGGCACTCTGACCGTGGTTGACTCGTGTTACGATTTGTATAAGTTAAAGTCACTTGGTAAACTTTGTGGTCATGGTCAGTGGCACATGCCAACTTTGTCAAGGCATTGCGCACAAAAGCCGTGCCAAGCCACCGGTTTTTTACCTTGTGTATGTCTGCAAGGTCATGCATATTAGATGTGCAATGTGATTGGGCACTCTGACCGTGGCTGACTTGTGTTACGATTTGTAGACGTTAAGGTCACTTGGTAAACTTTGTGGTCCTGGTCAGTGGCACATGCCAACTTTGTCAAGGCATTGCGCACAATAGCTGTGCCAAGACACCGGTTTTTTACCCTTTTTGTACCTGCAATGTCATGCATATTAGATGTGCACTGTGATTGGGTACTCTGACCATGGCTGACTTGTGTAATGATTCGTAGAAGTTATAGTCACTTGGTAAACTTTGTGGTTATGGTCAGTGGCACATGCCAAGTTTGTCAAGGCATTGCGTACAATAGCTTTACCGAGCCACCAGTATTCTACCTTGTTTGTACCTGCAAGATCATGCCTAGTACATCTGCACAGTGATTAGACACTCTGACCGTGGCTGACTTGTGTTATGATCAATATAAGTAAAACTCACTCGAATACATTTGTGGTCATGGTCAGTGGCGCATGCCAACTTTGTCAACGCATTGCGCACAATAGCCACACCAAGCCAAGAGTATTCTAGCTTATATGTGCAAGGTCATACCCAGTATATCTGCACTGTGATTGGACACTCTGACTGTGGCTGACTCATGTTATGAGTCATAGCCGTTTAAGGTACTTGGTAAACTTTGTGGTCATGGTCAGTGGCACATGCCAACTTTGTCAAGGCATTGCGCACAATATCTGTGCCAAGCCACCGGTTTATTTACCTTGTTTATACCTGCAAGGGCATGCCTAGTACATCTGAACTTTTATTGCACACTCTGATTTTGGCTGACTTGTGTTACAATTAACAGAAGTTAAAGTCACTTGGTAAACTTTGTGGCCATGGTCAGTCGCACATGCCAACTTTGTCAAAGCATTGCGCACAATAGCCACACCAAGCCACCCGTATTCTATCTTATTTGCACGTGCAAGATCATGCCTACTATATCTGCATTGTGATTGGACACTCTGACTGTGGCTGACTCATGTTATGAGTCATAGCCGTTTAAGGTACTTGGTAAACTTTGTGGTCCTGGTCAGTGGCACATGCCAACTTTGTCACGGCATTGTGCACAATGGCCACACCGAGCCACCAGTATTCTACCTTGTTTATACCTGCAAGGGCATGCCTAGTACATCTGAACTGTGATTGGGTACTCTGACCGTGGCTGACTTGTGTTATGATCAATAGAAGTACAAGTCACTTGGATACACTTGTGGCCATGGTCAGTGGAACATGCCAACTTTGTCAAGGCATTGCGTACAATAGCTTCACCGAGCCACCAGTATTCTACCTTGTTTATACCTGCAAGGGCATGCCTAGTACATCTGAACTGTGATTGGGTACTCTGACCGTGGCTGACTCGTGATACAATTCGTAGAAGTTAAAGTCACTTGGTAAACTTTGTGTTCATGGTCAGTGGCACATGCCAACTTTGTCAAGGCATTGCGCACAATAGCAAAACCGAGCCACCAGTACTCTATCCTGTTTGCACCTTCAAGAGCATGCCTAGTTTATCTGCACTGTGATTGGACACTCTGACCGTGGCTGACTTGTGTTATGATCAATAGAAGTAAAAGTCACTTGCATACATTTGTGGTCATGGTCAGTGGCACATGCCAACTTTGTCACGGCATATCGCAAAATAGCCACACCGAGCCACCAGTATTCTACCTTGTTTGTACCTACAAGATCATGCACAATACATATGCACTGTGATTGGACACTTTGACCGTGGCTGATTCGTGTTATGATCAATAGATGTAAATGTCACTTGGATATATTGTGGTCATGGTCAGTGGCACATGCCAACTTTGTCAAGGAATTGCGCACAATAGCCACACCGAGCCATCTGTATTCTACCTTGTTTATACCTGCAAGGTCATGCCCAGTATATCTGCACTGTGATTTGACACTCTGACCGTGGCTGACCCGTGTTATGATTCATAGCTGTTTAATATACTTGGTAAACTATGTGGTCATGTTCAGTGGCATATGCCAACTTTGTCAAGGCATTGCGACCAATAGCCGTGCCAAGCCACCGGTTTTTTACCTTGTATATACCTGCAAGGTCATGTATGTTAGATGTGCGCTTTGATTGGGTACTCTGACCGCAGCTGACTCGTGTTATGATTCGTAGAAGTCAAAGTCAATTGGTAAACTTTGTTGTCACGGTCAGTGGCGCATGCCAACTCTGTCAAGGCATTGCGCACAATAGCCACACCGAGCCACCAGTATTATACCTTCTTTGCACCTGTAAGATCATGCCTAGTACATCTGCACTCTGATTGGACACTCTGACCGTGGCTGACTCGTGTTATGATGAATAAAAGTAAGAGTCACTTGGATACATTTGTGGTCATGGTCAGAGGCACATGCCATCTTTGTCAAGGCATTGCGCACAATAGCCACACTGAGCCACCAGTATTTTACCTTGTTTATACCTGTAAGGTCATGCCTAGTATATTTGCATTCTGATTGGACACTCTGACCGTGGCTGACTCGAGTTATGATTCATAGCCGTTTAAGGTACTTGGTAAACTTTGTGGTCCTGGTCAGTGGCACATGCCAACTTTGTCAAGGCATTGCGCATAATATCCGTGCCAAGCCACCGGCTTTTTAACTTGTTTATACCTGCAAGGTCATGCATATTAGATGTGCACCGTGATTGGGCACTCTGAGTGTGGCTGACTCGTGTTACGATTTGTAGAAGTTAAAGTCACTTGGTAAACTTTGTGGCCATGGTCAGTCGCACATGCCAACTTTGTCAAAGCATTGCGCACAATAGCCACACCAAGCCACCCGTATTCTATCTTATTTGCACGTGCAAGATCATGCCTACTATATCTGCATTGTGATTGGACACTCTGACCGTGGCTGACTCGAGTTATGATTCATAGCCGTTTAAGGTACTTGGTAAACTTTGTGGTCCTGGTCAGTGGCACATGCCAACTTTGTCAAGGCATTGCGCATAATATCCGTGCCAAGCCACCGGCTTTTTAACTTGTTTATACCTGCAAGTTCATGCATATTAGATGTGCACCGTGATTGGGCACTCTGAGTGTGGCTGACCCGTGTTACGATTTGTAGAAGTTAAAGTCACTTGGTAAACTTTGTGGTCATGGTCAGTAGCACCTGCCAATTTTGTCAAGGCATTGTGCACAATATCTGTGCCAAGCCACCGGTTTTTTACCTTGTTTATACATGCAAGGTCATGCACGTTAGATGTGCACCGTGATTGGACACTCTGACCGTGGCTGCCTCGTGTTACGATTCGTATAAGTTTAAGTCACTTGGCAAACTTTGTGGTCATGGTCAGTGGCACATGCCAACTTTGTCAAGGCATTGCGCACAATAGCCGTGCCAAGCCACCGGTTTTTTACCTTTTTTATACCTGCAAGGTCATGCATATTAGATGTGCACCATGATTGGGCACTCTGAGTGTGGCTGACCCGTGTTACGATTTGTAGAAGTTAAAGTCACTTGGTAAACTTTGTGGTCATGGTCAGTGGCTGACCCGTGTTATGATCCATAGCCGTTTAATGTACTTGGTAAACTTTGTGGTCATGGTCAGTGGCACATACCAACTTTGTCAAGACATTGCGCACAATAGCCGTGCCAAGCCACCTGTATTTTACCTTTTTTATACCTGCAATGTCATGCCTAGTACATCTGAACTGTGATTGGGTACTCTGACCGTGGCTGACTCGTGATATGATTCATAGAAGTTAAGGTCACTTGGTAAACTTTGTGGTCATGGTCAGTGGCACATCCCAACTTTCTCAAGGCATTGCGCACAATAGCTGCACCGAGCCACCAGCATTTTACCTTGTTTATACATGCAAGGGCATGCCCAGTATATCTGCACAGTGATTGGATACTCTGACAGTGGCTGTCTCGTGTTATGATTCATAGCCGTTTAATGTACTTGGTCAACTTTGTGGTCATGGTCAGTGGCACATGCTAACTTTGTCAAGGCATAGGGCACCATAGCCACACCGAGCAACCAGTATTCTACCTTGTTTGTACCTGCAAGATCATGCCTAGTTCATGTGCACTGTGATTGGACACTCTGAATGTGGCTGACTCGTGTTATGATTCATAGCCGTTTAATGTACTTGGTAAACTTTGTGGTCATGGTCAGTGGCACATGCGTACTTTGTCAAGGCATTGCGCACAATAGCCGTGCCAAGCCACCGGATTTTTACCTTGTTTATACCTGCAAGGTCATGCATATTAGATGTGCACTGCGATTGTGCACTCTGACCGTGGCTGACTCGTGTTACGATACGTATAAGTTAAAGTCGCTTGGTAAACTTTGTGGTCATGGTCAGTGGCACATGCCAACTTTGTCAAGGCCTTGCGCACAATAGCCACACCGAACCACCAGTATTCTACCTACTGCTCAAGGAATTCAACGATAGATGTTTGCCTGATTATGAAATCTATTCATTAGATTGAAAATTTGGGCTCAGTATTATTTTTGGAATCCTAAGTGAACGAATTGACATTCAACTAACACATTGAATTCAACATAAGGCCCATGATCATTTTTTCCGAAATCCAACATTTCAACGAGATATCCCATTGTACAAAGAAATACTAAGGACCACCGACGGGTCTAGGTGTGTGTGGTGTTACGTGGGTTTGTCATTTTGTACAGATGGCTGTTCACGCCTCTTTGTAGTTCCCTACCACGAATGACTCTACGGATAATGTGAACAAACATGTGATGTGAAATATTAGTGAACATTTCCCCTACCGTGATTTCACTGAAAAACATATTCAAATTATTTGTGTGACATTTTCATTTCAGCGAAAAACAATTGACACAATTTCAATGACCAGAAAAACATTCAAAATCAAATAACTCGAGCAGTAGGGTACCTTGTTTGCACCTGCAACATCATGCCTAGTACATCTGCACTGTGATTGGACATTCTGACCGTGGCTGACTCGTGTTATGATTCATAGCCGTTTAAGGTACTTGGTAAACTTTGTGGTCATGATCAGTGGCACATGCCAACTTTGTCAAGGCATTGCGAACAATAGCCATGCCAAGCGATTGGCACGGTCATGCATATTAGATGTGCACTGTGCTTGGGTACTCTGAATGTGGCTGTCTTGTGTTACGGTTCGTAGAAGTTCAAGTCACTTGGTAAACTCTGTGGTCATGGTCAGTGGTACATGCCAACTTTGTCAAAGCATTGCGCACAGTAGCCATGCCATGGCACCGGTTTTTTACCTTGTTTATACCTGCAAGTTCATACATATTAGATGTGCACTGTGATTGGGCACTCTGACCATGACTGACTCGTGTTACGATTCGTAGACGTTAAAGTCACTTGGTAAACTTTGTGGGCATGGTCAGTGGCACATGCCACCTTTGTCAAGGCATTGCACATAATAGCCACACTGAGCCACTAGTACTCTACCTTGTTTGTACCTGCAAGATCATGCCTAGTATATCTGCACCGTGATTGGACACTCAGACCGTGGCTGACATGTGTTATGATCAATAGAAGTAAAAGTCACTTGGATACAGTTGTGGTTACGGTCAAGGGCACATGCCAGCTTTGACAAGGCATTGCGCACAATAGCCACACCGAGCCACCAGTATTCTACCTTGTTTATACCTGCAAGGTCATGCCCAGAATATCTGCACTATGATTGGACACTCTGACCGTGGCTGAGTCGTGTTATGATTCTTAGCCTTTTAAGGTACTAGGTAAACTTTGTGGTCATGGTCAGTGGCCCATGCAAACTTTGTCAAGGCATTGCACACAATATCCGTGCCAAGCCAACAGTTTTTCAGCTTGTTTATACCTGCAAGGTCATGCATATTAGATGTACACTGTGATTGGGTAATCTGAATGTGGCTGACATGTGATACGGTTCGTAGAAAGTAGAGTCACTTGGTAGACTCTGTGGTCATGGTGAGTAGCACTTGCCAACTTTGTCAAATGATTGCGCACAATAGCCGTGCCAAGCCACCGGTTTTTACCTTGTTTATACCTGCAAGTTCATGCATATTAGATGTGCACTGTGATTGGGCACTCTGACCGTGGCTGACGCATGTTACGACTGGTAGAAGTTCAAGTCACTTGGTAAACTTTGTGGGCATGGTCAGTGGCACATGCCAACTTTGTCAAGGCATTGCACATAATAGCCAGACCGAGCCACTAGTACTCTACCTTGTTTGTACCTGCAAGAACATGCCTAGTATATCTGCACTGTGATTGGACACTCTGACCGTGGCTGACTCTTGTTATGATCCATAGCAGTTTAATGTACTTGGCAAACTTTGTGGTCATGGTCAGTGGCACATGCCAACTTTGTCAAGGCATTGCGTACAACAGCCATGCCAAGCGATTGGCACGGTCATGCATATTAGATGTGCACTGTGATTGGGCACTCTGAATGTGGCTGACCTGTGTTACGGTTTGTAGAAGTTCAAGTCAATTGGTAAACTTTGTGGGCATGGTCAGTGGCACATGCCAACTTTGTCAAGGCATTGCACATAACAGCCACACCGAGCCACTAGTACTCTACCTTGTTTGTACCTGCAAGATCATGCCTTGTATATCTGCACTATGATTGGACACTCTGACTGTGGCTGACTCGTGTCATGATCAATAGAAGTAAAAGTCAGTTGGATACAATTGTGGTCATGGTCAGTGGCACATGCCAACTTTGTCAAGGCATTGCGCACAATATCCACACCGAGCCACCATTATTCTACCTTGTTTATACCTGCAAGGTCATGCCCAGTATATATGCACTGTGATTGGACCCTCTGACCGTGGCTGAATCGTGTTACGATTCATAGCCGTTTAATGTACTTGGTAAACTTTGTGGTCATGGTCAGTGGCACATGCCAATTTTGTCAAGGCATTGCGCACAATAGCCGTGCCTAGCCACCGGTTTTTTACCTTGTTCGTACCTGCAAGGTCATGCATATTAGATGTGCACTGAGATTGGCCACTCTGACCATGGCTGACTCGTGTTATGATTCGTAGAAGTTCAAGTCACTTGGTAAACTTTGTGGTCACAGTCAGTGGCACATGCCAACTTTGTCAAGGCATTGCGCACAATAGCCACACCGAGCCACCAGTATTCTACCTTGTTTGCACATGTAAGATCAGGCCTAGTACATCTGCACTGTGATTGGACACTCGGATCGTGGCTGACGCGTGTTATGATTCTTAGCCGTTTAAGGTACTTGGTGAACTTTGTGGTCATGGTCAGTGGCACATGCAAACTTTGTCAAGGCATTGCACACAATAGCCGTGCCAGGCCAACAGTTTTTTCCCTTGTTTATACCTTTAAGGTCATGCAGATTAGATGTACACTGTGATTGGGCACTCTGAATGTGGCTGACTCGTTTTACGATTCGTAGAAGTTAAAGTCACTTGGTAAACGTTGTGGTCATGGTCAGTGGCACATTCCAACTTTGACAAGGCATTGTGCACAATAGCCGTGCCAAGCTACCGGTTTTTTACCTTATTAGACCACCAACGTCATGCATATCAGATGTGCACTATGATTAGACACTCTGACAGTGGCTGACTCGTGTTACCATATGTAGAAGTTAAAGTCACTTGGTAAACCTTGTGGTCATGGTCAGTGGCACATGCCAACTTTGTCAATGCATTGTGCACAATAGCCGTGCCAAGCCACCGGTTTTGTACCTTGTGCATACCTGCAAGGTCATGCATATTATATGTGCACTGTGATTGGGCACTCTGACTGTGGCTGACACGTGTTACGAATCGTAGAAGTTAAAATCGCTTGGTAAACGTTGTGGTCATGGTCAGTGGCACATGCCAACTTTGTTAAGTCATTGCGCACAATAGCCACACCGAGACGCCAGTATTCTACCTTGTTTGTACCTGCAAGATCATGTTTAGTACATCTGCACTGTGATTGGACACTCTGACCGTGGCTGACTCGTGTTATGAGTCATAGCCGTTTAAGGTACTTGGTACACTTTGTGGTCATAGTCAGTAGCACATGCCAACTTTGTCAATGAATTGTGCACAATAGCTGTGCCAAGACACCGGTTTTTTACCTTTTACATACCTGCAAGGTCACGCCTAGTACATCTGAAATGTGATTGGGCACTCTGACTGTGGCTTACTCGTGTTACGATTCGTAGAAGCTAAAGTCACTTGGTAAACTTTGTGGTCATGGTCAGTGGCACATGTCAACTTTGTCAAGGCATTGCGCACAGTAGTCGTGCCAAGCCACCCATTTTTTACCTTTTTTATACCTGCAAGGTCATGCATATTAGATGTGCACTCTGATTGATCAATAGATGTAAAAGTCACTTGGATACATTGGTGGTCATGGTCAGTGGCACATGCCAACTTTATCAAGGTATTGCGCACAATAGCCACACCGAGCCACCAGTACTCAACCTTGTTCATAGCCATTTAAGGTACTTGGTATACTTTCTGGTCATGGTTAGTGGCACATGCCAATTTTGTCAAGACATTGCGCACAATAGCCGTGCCAAGCCACCGGGTTTTTGCCTTGTTTACACCTGTAAGGTCATGCCTAGTACATCTGAACTGTGACTGGGTACTCTGACCGTGGCTGACTCGTGTTATTATTCGTAGAAGTTGAAATCACTTGGTAAACTTTGTGGTTGTGGTCAGTGGCACATGCCAACTTTGTCAAGGCATTGCGCACAATAGCTGCACCGAGGCACCAGTATTCTACCTTGTTTAAACCTGCGAGGTCATGCCCAGTATATCTGCGCACTCATTGGATACTCTGACCATGGCTGTCTCGTGTTATGATTCATAGCCGTTTAATGTATTTGGTAAACTTTGTGGTCATGGTCAGTGGCACATGCCCACGTTGTCAAGGCATTGCGCACAATAGCCACACCGAGCCACCAGTATTCTGCCTTGTTTGTACCTGCAAGATCATGCCTAGTACATGTGCACTGTGAGTGGACACTCTGACCGTGGCTGACTCGTGATATGATTCATAGCCGTTGAATGTACTTGGTAAACTTTGTGGTCATGGTCAGTGGCACATGCCAACTTTGTCAAGGCATTGCGTACAATAGCCATGCCAAGCGATTGGCACGGTCATGCATATAACATGTGCACTGTGATTGGGCCCTCTGAATGTGGCTGACCTGTGTTACGGTTTGTAGAAGTTCAAGTCAATTGGTAAACTTTGTGGGCATGGTCAGTGGCACATGCCAACTTTGTCAAGGCACTGAAAATAATAGCCACACCGAGCCACTAGTACTCTACCTTGTTTGTACCTGCAAGATCATGCCTTATATATCTGCACTATGATTGGACACTCTGACCGTGGCTGACTCATGTCATGATCAATAGAAGTAAAAGTCAGTTGGATACAATTGTGGTCATGGTCAGTGGCACATGCCAACTTTGTTAAGGCATTGCGCACAATATCCACACCGAGCCACCAGTATTCTACCTTGTTTATACCTGCAAGGTCATGCCCAGTATATCTGCACTGTGATTGGACCCTCTGACCGTGGCTGAATCGTTTTACGATTCGTAGCCGTTTAATGTACTTGGTAAACTTTGTGGTCATGGTCAGTGGCACATGCCGATTTTGTCAAGGCATTGCGCACAATAGCCGTGCCAAGCCACTGGTTTTTTACCTTGTTCATACCTGCAAGGTCATGCATATTAGATGTGCACTGAGATTGGCCACTCTGACCATGGCTGACTCGTGTTATGATTCGTAGAAGTTCAAGTCACTTGGTAAACTTTGTGGTCACAGTCAGTGGCACATGCCAACGTTGTCAAGGCATTGCGCACAATAGCCACACCGAGCCACCAGTATTCTACCTTGTTTGCACCTGCAAGATCATGCCTAGTACATCTGCACTGTGATTGGACACTCGGATCGTGGCTGACGCGTATTATGATTCTAAGCCGTTTAAGGTACTTGGTGAACTTTGTGGTCATGGTCAGTGGCACATGCAAACTTTGTCAAGGCATTGCACACAATAGCCGTGCCAGGCCAACGGTTTTTTCCCTTGTTTATACCTTTAAGGTCATGCATATTAGATGTACACTGTGATTGGGCACTCTGAATGTGGCTGACTCGTGTTACGATTCGTAGAAGTTAAAGTCACTTGGTACACTTTGTGGTCATGGTCAGTGGCACATTCCAACTTTGTCAAGGCATTGTGCACAATAGCCATGCCAAGCCACCGGTTTTTTACCTTATTAGACCAGCAACGTCATGCATGTCAGATGTGCACTATGATTAGACACTCTAACAGTGGCTGACTCGTGTTACCATGTGTAGAAGTTAAAGTCACTTGGTAAACCTTGTGGTCATGGTCAGTGGCACATGCCAACTTTGTCAATGCATTGCGCACAATAGCCGTGCCAAGCCACCGGTTTTGTACCTTGCGTATACCTGCAAGGTCATGCATATTAGATGTGCACTGTGATTGGGCACTCTGACTGTGGCTGACACGTGTTACTTATCGTAGAAGTTAAAGTCACTTGGTTCACGATGTGGTCATGGTCAGTGGCACATGCCAACTTTGTTAAGTCATTGCGCACAATAGCCGTGTCAAGACACCAGATTTTTACCCTATTCATACCTGCAAGGTCATGCATATTACATGTGCACTATGATTGGGTACTCTGACTGTGGCTACCTCGTGTTATGATTCGAAGAAGTTAAAGTCACTTGGTCATTCCTAGTACATCTGAACTGTGATTGGGCACTCTAACTGTGGCTGAATCAAGTTACGATTTGTAGAAGTTCAAGTCACTTGGTAAACTTTGTGGTCATGGTCAGTGGCACAGGCCAGCTTTATCAAGGCATTGCGCACAATAGCCGTGCCAAGCCACCGGTTTTTTACCTTGTTTATACTTGTAAGTCATGCATATTAGATGTGCACTGTGATTGGGCACTCTGACCGTGGTTGACTCGTGTTACGATTCGTAGAAGTTATAATCACTTGGTACACTTTGTGGTCATGGTCAGTGGCACATGCCAACATTGTCAAGGCATTGCGCAAAATAGCCATTCCGAGCCACCAGTAGTCTACCTTGTTTGAACGTGCAAGATCATGCCTAGTACATCTGCATTGTGATTGGACACTCTGACCGTGGCTCAGTCGTGTTATGATCAATAAATGTAAAAGTCACTTGGATACATTTGTGGTCATGGTCAGTGGCACATGCCGACTTTGTCAAGGCATTGCGCACAATAGCCACACCGAGCCACCAGTATTCTACCTTGTTTATACCTGCAAGGTCATACCGAGTATATCTGCACTGTGATTGGACACTCTGCCCTTGGCTGACGCGTGTTATGATTTATAGCCATCTAAAGTACTTGGTAGACTTTTTGGTCATGGTCAGTGGCACATGCAAACTTAGTCAAGGCATTGCGCACAATAGCCGTGCCAAGCTACCGTTGTTTTACCTTGCTTATACGTGCAAGGTCATGCCTAGTACATCTAAACTGTGATTGGGCACCTTGACTGTGGCTGACTAGTGTTACGATTCCTAGAAGGTAGTCACTTGGTAAACTTTGTGGTCATGGTCAGTGGCACATGCCAACTTCGTCAAGGCATTGGGCACAATAGCCACACCGAGCCTCCAGTATTCTACATTGTTTGCACCTGCAAGATCATGCCTACTATATCTCTATGTGATTGGACACTCTGACCGTGGCTGACTTGTGTTATGATCAATAGAAGTAAAAGTCACTTGGATTTATTTGTGGTCATGGTCTGTGGCACATGCCAACTTAGTCAAGGCCTTGCACATAATAACCAGAGCGAGCCACCAGTATTCTACCTTATTTATACATGCAAGGTCATGCGTAGGACATCTGGAGTATGATTGGGCACTCTGACTGTGGCTGACTCGTGTTATAGATCGTAGAAGTTAAAGGCACTTGGTAAACTTTGTGGTCATGGTATGTGGAACATGCCAACTTTGTCGAGGAATTGCGCACAATAGCCGTGCCAAAACACCGGTTTTTCACCCTGTTTATGCCTGCAAGGTCATGCATATTAGATGTGCACTGTGATTGGGTACTCTGACCGTGGCTGACGCGTGTAATGATTCGTAGAAGTTAAAGTCACTTTGTATACTTTGTGGTCATGGTCAGTGGCACATGCCAACCTTTTCAAGACATTGCGCACAATAGCCACACCGAGCCACCGGTATCCTACCTTGTTTGCACCTGCAAGATCATGCCTAGTACATCTGCTTGATGATTGGGCACTCTGACCGTGGCTGACTTGTGTTATGATCAATAGAAGTAAAACTCACTTGGATGAATTTGTGGTCATGGTCAGTGGCATATGCCAACTTTGTCAATGCATTGGGCACAATAGCCACACCGAGCCACCAGTATTCTAGTTTATAGATGCAAGGTCATGCCCGGTATATCTGCACTGTGATTGGACACTCTGACCGTGGCTTACTCGTGTTATGATTCATATCTGTTTAAGGTACTTGGTAAACTTTGTGGTCATGGTCAGTGGCACCTGCCAACTTTTTCAAGGCTTGCGCACAATAGCCGTGCCAAGCCAGAGGTTTTTTTACTTGGTTATACTTGCTAAGTCATGCATATTATATGTGCACTGTGATTGGGCACTCTGACCATGGCTGACTCGTGTTACAATTCGTAGAAGTTAAAGTCACTTGGTAAACTTTGTGGTCATGGTCAGTGGCACATGCCAACTTTGTCAAGGCATTGTGCACAATAGCAAAACCGAGCCACCAGTACTCTATCTTGTTTGCACCTGCAAGATCATGCCTATTTCATCTGCATTGTGATTGGACACTCTGATCGTGGCTGACTCGTGTTTTGATCAATAGAAATAAAAGTCACTTGGATACACTTGTGGTCATGGTCAGTGGCACATGCCAGCTTTGTCAAGGCATTGCACACAATCGCCAAACCGAGCCACCAGTATTCTACATTGTTTATACCTATACGGTCATGCCCAATGTATCTGCACTGATATTGGACACTCTGACCGTGGCTGACTCGTGTTATGATTCATATCCCTTTAAGGTACTTGCTCAACTTTGTGGTCATGGCAGTGGCACATGCCAACTTTGTCTAGGCACTGCGCACAATAGCCGTGCCAATCCACCGGTTTTTTGCCTTGTTTATACCTGTAAGGTCATGCATATTAGATGTGCGTTGTGATTGGGCACTCTGACCGTGGCTGACTCGTGTTACGATTCGTAGAAGTGAAAGTCACGTGGTAAAATTTGTGTTCATGGTCAGTGGCACATGCCAACTTTGTCAAGGCATTGCGCACAATAGCCACACCGAGCCACCAGTATTCTACCTTTTTTGAACCTGCAAGTTCATGCCTGGTACATCTGCAATGTGATTGAACACTCTGACCGTGGCTGACTCGTGTTATGATCAATAGAAGTAAAAGTCACTTGGATATATTTGTGGTCATTGTCAGTAGCACATGCCAACTTTGTCAAGGAATTACGCACAATAGCTTCACCAAGCCACCTGTATTCTACCTTGTTTCCACCTGCACAATCATGCCTAGTAGATCTGCACTGTGACTGGACACTCTGACCGTGGCTGACTCGTGTTATGATCAATAGAAGTAAAAGTCACTTGGATATATTTGTGGTCATGGTCAGTGGAACCTTCCAACTTTGTCAAGGAATTATGCACAATAGCCACACCGAGCCACCATTATTCTACCTTGCTTATACATGTATGGTCATGCCGAGTAAATGTGCACTGTGATTGGACGCTCTGATCGTGGCTGACTCGTGTTATGATTCATAGCCGTGTAATGTACTTGGTAAAGCTTGTGGTCATGGTCAGTGGCACATGCCAGCTTTGTCACTACAGTACTTCATGTTTTGCACTTCACCACTTTCCTCACATCATTCCTTACTGAGGTGGGAAGAGACAAAAGATACTAGTGGAACAATATAGACAAGAGATGGCAATGAAAATTCATTTAAAATGCATGTTACACCATTGGCTGTGTGACAAGTCAAAATAAGCTTTGTATCTGAGTCACAAAAGTGGAAGGAAGAAAACCTGACCAAACAGATTCAATGCATAAGTCCTAGCCACGGCGTGCCCTCCTGTTGCGGCTTGGAGAAGCAGCTTGGCCCGTGGCAACAGCAGTAGCAGGTGCTGCTGCGGAAGCAGCTGCTGCTGCAGATGTAACTGAGCGTGTTGCAGCAGCTTGAGTACGTGCACCTGCTGCATCCTGTAAGCGGGTTGTTGCAGAAACAGACCGGGAACCTGTTGTAGATGTTCGGATAGCAGCTCCTGCTGCACCACTTGCATCTTCTGCAAGCGGTGCTTCCAAGTCCTTGCGCTTCCTCACACCCCGTCGTAGAATCCTAGCAACTTCCTCCACGGCTGGAGTTCCAGCTGCCTCTTCCTCCTCTTCATTCCCACCATCCCCACCGTCATCGCTCCTACCTTCACTGAGCTCTTCAATCTCCTCATCTAGCTCATCCTCTTTGTCTGCGTCAGAATCATCACCGCCCAAAACCGCTTCATCCTCCCCATCACCGCGTGCAGCACCATTGGTTCCTGCCCCTGCTGCTGCCTCCAGCTCATCTCCACTATCCTGTGCTCCTGCAATGTCAATGTCCCAAACATCTTCCTGGTCTCCTTCCTCCAACTCCCCATCCACGTTGCTCCCACTTTCTGCTTCTTCCTCTCCAGCAGAGCCCTTGACCACGTCTGCCAGCTTTGGTCCCTTCACCTTGCCGTAAAGTCGGGTCAGTCACACGTTCACCCTCACCAGGATTTCAAGTGTTGAAGTGTTGAGCCTGTTCCTGCGAGCTGTCTGAATGAGCTCATGCTTGCTGAAAACACGCTCATTCCTAGAAGAAGTACATGGCTGAGCCAGAATGCGCATGGCCAAGTTGTGGAGTGCACCCATCTGAGTCAAGTGCCGTGCATGCCAGCGGTATGCCGCCACCTCACCAGTCACCACCTTCGCCACCGCCTGCTTTGCCCTTTCCACATCCCTCTGCAGCTCCGGGTCCTCGTCCACCGTCAGGCGGCCACTTGAAAACGCATCCAGCTGCTCCTCCAGCAGCACCTGCTCACTTTCAGGCACAAGTGCATTGACAACTTGATTCCACGCCTCAACAGTCTTCTCATCAGCATCGAACTTATGGCCAAAGTGCTGCGGATGGATCCGCCGGGCTGCTGCAAAAACAGGGCAGTTCATTTGCCTTGTCCACCTGTCTGAAAGACGTTCCATGGCAAACTTGACCCATGCAGGGTTGCAAGCTGCACGACGACGGCCACGTGCAACACCCAAGGCTTGTCGTCGCTATCACCCACCCCGGCTGCATCTCTCAGTGCCTTGCGCTGGAGTTCAGCAGTCAGTTGCGCCCAGTTGACCGGGTGGTCCCTGGTTCCCCAGGCTTCACCCTCTCCATTGAACAGCTTCGGGTCTGCTCTGGTGAACCCGTCGGGAAGTGCCAGGGCAGGCAGTCCAAGAAGCGCACGGGCAGCTGGAGGGGCCACCCTGCACTTCGCGATGTTGCTCACTGCAGCTCCGTAGTGGCCCCTCATGCGGTCACTCCCACCGGAAAAGGAGTTGCCGCAAGCACCACAATAGAACCCCGGGTAGCCGGCGGCAGTTGGAGTAGGTCTGAAAAACTTGGACAGGGCCCTGGTCAGCAGGTCACCTTGGAGGGGCTGCACGGCTGCCATACCGGTGGCTGGGTTTGGACGAACTGCAGCCACAGCAGAGGCTGCTGGCCCTCTCGCCATGGCATTGTCTTCAAGTCTCTGGTAACGAACACAAACAGAGCTCACTTACTTGCCCTGCGTTGTCGACATCTCAGGTGGACGGACCACTAACTGTCCATATGCAGGGAATGTGATCCACGTAAGGATATGCCAGCGTGGAGATGGATACATGGTTCATGCACGCAGATTGCCATTGTTCCATTCGAGGCTATCGCTAGGGTGGCAGGTCTTGACGTGCTTGGCCCACTCTCATTGGAGCATGAAGTTCAGATTTCAATTGATGGCTCCTGATTGGCCATCTTAGCTGTGATGGGCAACAACATTCCACATGAGGGCATGTCCACGCATGACAACCTGGCACCATCGATATGGGCTGCCGCGAGGTCAACTTTGATGGACCGAGTGTCCGAAACTGTGCGCTGACCCAAGGCTGATTTATCCCCATTTTTCCCCGTTAAAAAATGAGTACCCAGTCTAGGTGACTGGGTGGACCCGGGTGGGTAAATAGAAAAAGTCTAAGTCGACTCCACGTCGACTTAGGTCGACGTGGCAACTTCGACTTTAGCCCAAAAGTCGCCAAGTCTAGGGCAACATGGAAGTGCGTGTAAGTTCATGTAAGTGCTTGTTAGTGCGTGTACGTTTGTGTAGGTACATGTATGTGCCTGTAAGTGCGTGTAAGTGCGTGTAAGGTGCATGTAAGTCTGTGCAAGTGTGTGTAAATGCATGTAAGTACATGTAAGTGTGTGTACGTACGTGTAAGTGTGTGTAAGTTTGTGTAAGTGCATGTAAGTGCGTGTAAGTACGTGTAAGTGCGTGTAAGTGCGTGTAAGTGCTCATATGTGCGTGTAAGTGTATGCAAGTGCGTGTAAGTGTGTGTAACTTTGTGTAAGTGCGTGTAAGTACGTGTAAGTGCATGTGAGTGCGTGTAAGTGCATGTAAGTGCATGTAAGTGCGTGTAAGTGCATGTGAGTGAGTGTAAATGCGTGTAAGTGTGTGTACGTGTATGTAAGTGTGTGTAAGTGCATGTAGGTGCGTGTAAGTATGTGTAAGTACGCGTACGTTCTTGTAGGTAAGTATATGTACGTGTCTGTGCGTGTAAGTATGTGTAAGTACGTGTAAGTGTATGTAAGACTTACATACACTTCGTGTGATCCCCCCGATGTGGGGGGGATCACATCGATGTGCCGGGGTGGACATCGATGTGCCGGGGTTCGGGGTGGCCAGGTCAACACTGATGTAAGTGCGTGTAAGTGGATGTAAGTTCGTGTAAGAGCGTGTAAGTGCGTGTATGAGTGTGTAAGTGCGTATAAGTGCATGTAAGTGCGTGTAAGTACGTGTAAGTATGTGTAAGTGCGTGTAAGTGCATGTAAGTGCGTGTATGTGTGTGTAAGTGTGTATAGGTGTGTGTAAGTGCATGTTAGTGCATGTAAGTGTGTGTAAGAGTGTATAAGTGATTGTAAGTGTGTGTAAGCATGGTTTAAGTTTGTGTACGTGAGTGTAAGTGCATGTAAGTATGTGTAAGTTTGTGTAAGTGCGTGTAAGTGCGTGTAAGTGCGTATAAGTGCGTGTAAGTGTATGTAAGTACGTGTAAGTGCGTGTAAGTGTAGTTTAATTTTGTGTAAGTGCGTGTAAGTGCATGTACGTTCGTGTAAGTGTGTGTAAGTGTGTGTAAGTGCATGTAAGTATGTATGAGTACATGTAAGTTCAAATAAGTGCATGTAAGTACGTGTAAGTGTATGTAAGCACGTGTACGTGCGTGTAAGTACATGTAAGTACGTGTATGTGGGCATAAGTACGTGCAAGTGCAAGTATGTATGTGTAAGCATGTGTAAGTGCGTGTAAGTGCGTATAAGTGCGTGTAAGTGTGTGTTAGTACGTGAAAGTATGTGTAAGTACGGTAAAGTACGTATAAGTGCGTGTAAGTAGGTGTAAGTGCGTGTACGTGCGTGTAAGTACGTGTAGGTACATGTAATATTGTGTAAGTGCATGTAGGTGTGTGGTAGTGTGTGTAAGTGCGTGTAAGTGCGTGTAAGTACGACTAAGTTTGTGTACGTGCGTGTAAGTGCGTGTAAGTGCGTATAAGTGTGTTTAAGTACGTCCAAGTGCGTGTAAGTTCGTGCAAGTACGTGTAAGTGCACTTTAAGTTTGTGTAAGTACGTGTAAGCGTGTATAAGTGCGTGTAAGTATGTGTAAGTGCGTGTAAGTGCGTTTAAGGATATGTAAGTATGTGTAAGTATGTGTAAGTGTGTGTACTTTTGTGTAAGTACGTATAAGTATGTGTAAGTGCGTGTAAGTATGTGTAAGTACGTATAAGTATGTGTAAGTGCAAGAAAGTGCGTGTAATTACGTGTAAGTGCATGTAAGTACGTGTAAGTGCGTGTAAGTACGTGTAAGTGTGTGTAAGTGGGTGTAAATACGTGTAAGTACAAGTAAGTGTGGGTAAGTACGTATAAGTGTGTGTTAGTACGTGTTAGGACGTGTAAGTACGTATAAGTACGTGTAAGTACGTGTAAGTGCATGTAAGTGCATGTAAGTATGTATATGTTTGTGTAAGTACGTGTAAGTACGTGTAAGTGCATGTAAGTGTATGTAAGTACGTGTAACTACGGTTTAAGTTCATGTAAGTACGTATAAGTGCGTGTAAGTGCATTTAAGTGCGTGTAAGTGCGTGTAAGTGTGTGTAAGTGTGGTTTAAGTGCGTGTAAATTCGTCTAAGTTTGTGTACGTGTGTGTAAGTGCATGTACATGCGTGTAAGTCCGTGTTAGTGCGTGTAAGCGTGTGTACGTATATGTAAGTACGTGTAAGTGCGTGTAAGTGTGTGTAAGTGTGTATAAGTGCGTGTAAGTGCGTGTAGGTGCATGTAATTTTGTGTAAGTACGTGTAAGTGCGTGTAAGTGTGTGTAAATACGTGTAAGTGCGTGCAAGTGCGGCTAAGTGCATGTAAGTTCGTCCAAGTATGTGTAAGTGCGTGTAAGTTCGTGTAAGTGCATGTAAGTACACGTAAGTGTGTGTAAGCGCGTGTAAGTGGTGTAAGTGCGTGTAAGTGCATGTTATTGCGTGTAAGTGTGTGTAAGTACGTGTAAGTGCGTGTAAGTGTGTGTAAGTGCGTGTAAGTACGTGTAAGTTCATGTAAGTGCTTGTTAGTGCGTGTACGTTTGTGTAGGTACGTGTATGTGCCCGTAAGTGCGTGTAAGTGCATGTAAGGTGCGTGTAAGTTCGTGCAAGTGCGTGTAAATGCGTGTAAGTACATGTAAGTGTGTACGTAAGTGTAAGTGTGTGTAAGTTTGTGTAAGTGCATGTCAGTGGGTGTAAGTGCATGTAAGTGTGTGTAAGTGCATGTAAGTGCTCATATGTGCGTGTAAGTGTGTGTAAGTGTGTGTAAGTGTGTGTAACTTTGTGTAAGTGCATGTAAGTACGTGTAAGTGCATGTAAGTGCGTGTAAGTGCATGTAAGTGCATGTAAGTGCAAATAAGTCCGTGTAAGTGTGTGTAAATGCGTGTAAGTGCGTGTAAGTGTGTGTAAGTGTGTGTAAGTACATGTAGGTACGTGCAAGTACGTGTAAGTGCCCGTAAGTTCCTGTATGTACGTGTAAGTACGTGTCTGTGCGTGTAAGTATGTGTAAGTGCGTGTAAGTATGTGTAAGTGTGTGTAAGTAGATGTAAGTTTGTGTAAGAGCGTGTAAGGGCGTGTGAGTGCGTGTAAGTACGTATGAGTGCATGTAAGTATGTGTAAGAGCGTGTAAGTATGTATAAGTGTGTGTAAGTGTATATAAGTGCGTATAAGTGCGTGTAAGTGTGTGTAAGTGCGTGTAAGTGTATGTTAGTGTATGTAAGTGTGTGTAAGTGCATGTCAGTGCTTTTAAGTGCGTGTAAGCACGGTTTAAGGGTGTGTACGTGAGTGTAAGTGCATGTAAGTATGTGTAAGTTTGTGTAAGTGCGTGTAAGTGCGTGAGAGATTGTTGCTCGCACATCTGCCGCACGCTCGGCAACGTACTCCACCACTTGCCTCTCAGTAGCTTCACTCAGATCATGGTCCCCAAATGTTGGCTCACCCAGGAGGTTAAGATTGGCCTCTCTCCCGTAAGTGAGGTGGAACGGGCTGAACTTGGTTGATGACTGCACACCAAACCTGACGCCGCTCCAGAGTGTTCCAGTGGTCGGGCCATGGCATAGGCTGGTGGTGGACCTGGCAAAATTATCGCCGACGTTGAGCGGAAACCAGTTGGTGGTGGTGGCCATTGGCCATTTCACCAAGTGGGTCGAAGTGCGGGATTGTGTGTCGCATCCCCCTCTGCCGTCTTGTTCTGTACCACATTTTTGGCCAGGCGGAAGATCCCCAACCAATAGTAGCTGGTGCTCACCAAGTTGGCTGTCCGCTCCACTCCATAATGCCCCATCTTGTGCGCACGTACTACAATCGCCTCTTATTCCTCAAGGGTCGGAACCTCGCGTACAGGGTAACGTCCGGTTGGAAAACGCATGAGTTTCCCCTGCTGCATGAAGAATCGTTGTGTGCGTGCTCTCACTCTGCGCCTCTCCTTGTCAGTCTACAGCGGACTCATCACCCCACTGGTGAGAAACTCGATGAGGTTAGTGTCCAGCGTCACATCGCCAGAACTTTCCTTGTCCTCATCCTGCCAGGCTATATCCAGATGATGATCGGAAATTTTTTTCTGGGGGTCATCATTCTGACCCTTGTCATCTTGTCCTCCCTCGCCTGTCACGCCAGTCTGCGACCCAATTTGTTGTGGCAGCTTGCCTTGTCGTGTTGCTTGTTCTTCATGCATTGTCTCCTCTTCTTGTGCTTCCTGTTCCGGTGCTTCCGCTGCTTCCCATGTCCTCCTAAGCTGCCACTTCTTGTAAGACAAAGCTTCCCATAAGGAGATATCCTATCTCTACCTCCCCCTCGCATGCCAACGGCTGCTCCGCAGCCAAGAGTGGCAGTCGTGACAATGCATCCACGTTCGCTGCTGATGCTCCATTGCGTTACCGCACTGTGAACTGGTACTCCTACAGCAAAATGGCCCACCTGACCAACTTCCTTGTAGGGGTCTTCATGGAGTGTAGCCACTCCAAAGCGTAATGATCTGTCTCCAGTGTGAACTCCGTGCCGTACAGGTATGGGCGGAAGTACTGTACTACCCACACCACCGCCAAAAATTCCCCCTCCATTGGTGCATAGTTTGCCTCTGCTCCCACCAACGTGTGACTGGCGTAACACACCACTCGCTCCCTCTTCTCGACGTCCTTCTGTGTTAGAACTGCTCCCGTGCCTTGGTAGCTGAACTCTGTCTGCACTGTGAACGGCTTCCCGAAGTCCGGCGACACCAGGATTGGTGCGCTCATCAGTGCCTCATTGAGTCGATCGAATGTGTGCTGACATTCCTCTGTCCACACAAAGTCCTGCCGCAGACGAGTTAGAGCATGCAGGGGCCTTGCAATCTTTGCAAATTCCTGTACGAATTGTCTGTAGTAACTTGCAAGGCCCAAGAATGACCTCACCTCTGTTGGTGTGGTTGGCGCTGGCATGCCTACAATTGCTGCCACTTTTTGTGGGTCTGGAGACACGCCGTATGCTCCCACCACGTGCCCCATATATACCACCTGACTTGCTCCCAAGCTGCACTTGGACGCCTTGAGCACCAACCCAGCTGCCTCAGTCCGCGAGAATACTGTTCCGAGATCCTGTATGTGGGCGTCCCAATCACGCGAGAAGATGATGATGTCATCCAGGTACGGGACTGCACACGACACCCCATGTAGCACCCTGTTGATGACTCGCTCAAATGCGGCTGGTACGTTCTTCAGTCCGAAGGGAAGTCGCACGAATTTGTACAACCCCCAATGAGTCACAAAGGCTGTCTTGGCNTATAGCACCTGACTTGCTCCCAAGCTGCACTTGGACGCCTTGAGCACCAACCCAGCTGCCTCAATCCGCGAGAATACTGTTCCGAGATCCTGTATGTGGGCGTCCCAATCACGCGAGAAGATGATGATGTCATCCAGGTACGGGACTGCACACGTCACCCCATGTAGCACCCTGTTGATGACTCGCTCAAATGCGGCTGGTACGTTCTTCAGTCCGAAGGGAAGTCGCACGAATTCGTACAACCCCCAATGAGTCACAAAGGCTGTCTTGGCAATACTCCCTGGGTCCATACGGATGGCGTGATATGCTGCCTTGGTATCCTACGTACTTTAGACCTTGCATCCCCCCTCAGTGTTGATGATGTCGTTGATTATGAGGAGAGAATACGCATCTGCCATCGTTTTCTCATTCAGCGCACGGTAGTCGATGCGCACACGGAATCCTCCATCCTTCTTCGGTACCATCACTACCGGAAAGGCCCAGGGACTAGCGCTAGGCCGAATGACACCCTGGTCCAACCATGCCTGTATCTCTCCATCAAGTACCTCCTTCTCCTTTGGGGACATCCGAAAGGGTCGCGTGGCTATAAGGGGGCAGTCCCTCGTGTCGATGGCAAACTCAACACCACAGTCTCCAATCTTCTCGGGCCTAGAGCTGAAGATGTGTGCGTAGCGGGTGCACAACACTTCCAGGTCCTCTTTCTGCTGCGGAATCAAGTCTGGGCAGACCGGGAACTGTATTGCCTCCTCGTTCATGTGCATTTCCACCACCACCTTCTCCTCCCCCTTTGAACTCGCCTTCTCTGCTTCCTTTGGCTGTCCTTCAACGTCTCCTCCCCTGCTGGCATCACTACCAGAACCGAGGATCCCGTCCATTACCTGCTCGTATGGCTCAAGATGCTCTGCAAATTTCCCCTTGTAGTCGACACTTCCTGACCCTCCAAACACTTCTGTCACATGCTCGAATCCCCCCATGCGCTCCACTGCTTCTATCAGCTTAGCCTGTCGAACTTCCTCATGCTCTTCGTCATAATCATTTTCCTCCAAATCCTCCTGTATGACCCATGTGACCATTTGCGGCATCACCTCATGGGGAGAGCCTCCTCCTGGGCTGCCACTTAGGGACTGTGGCCCTCTTCTCATATCTTGCTTGAACATTGCCCATGTCCTTGCAGTCACAAGTCCTCCCATTCCTTTCATGCCTTCCCTCAACCTCCCAATGAGCCAACTCACCATCCACCAATCATCCGCATTCATGTGGCTAAGTGCAAAGCGGATGTCATGCGCGAGGTACACGGTCAATGATGCGTTAGCACGAACTTCCAATTCATGCCTAGCCACATGCTTCAAAAGCCACTCTCCCTCCTGTTCATTCAGTACACTGCTTCCCTTATCATCCTGTCCATCACCTAATGGATGATGCAAACTGGCGTCTGGCCCAGAGAGACGGGCCTCCATGGCCACTTCTTCCACTGCGGCGTGAAAGACACTGACCTTGTCCATAGGCAGCAGGGGTGCACCGCCGAGAACTGTCCTAAGAGTTTGAGTACGTGGTATCGTACTGCCTGCTCTGTGAGTGAATGGGTCAACCGCACCTTCTTGGTGACCGTGGTACGCACCCAGTGTGACCCTGCTCCCCCCCCCCCAAGGTCGGCAGTATCCATTGTATCCTGCTCCTCCTCTTCGCCAAGGGTGACGAGGCGCGATTGAAGCAACTGCTCCAACTGTTCCTCTCGATCTCTGGCACCACTGTCTCCTCCCTCAGCTCCACACTCCTCTTTCTCGCATTCTCCCTCTCCCATGCATGTCCCAACTCCCTTGTCAGTCCTCTTTTCACTATCGCCAGTACCACCTACGGCTCTCGCACATCCTGCTGCACCCGAACTGCCACTTGCTTGCAGCCCTTGTCCGCGCCCTTGGCTCCCTCCTGCCCGTGATCCTCCATCGTCCTCGTCGTGTGGAGGTACCCCATGGCAGGGCTCCTCCAAGTCACCCCTCCCATGACTCCCTTCTCCTTCCTCATCCCTTGACTGTTCCTCATTCTCATTTGCCTCCCCACTATCCTCTCGCATCTCCTCTTCCCACATTGCCCACCGCTCTGTCTCTCGCTCCTCTTCCTTGTCTGAATCCTCATGCCCATGCCCAACCAGTCCCTTCGATTCCTCCTTCAACAATGCCCATGTCTCAAGTGACACCACTTCACCCATCCCTTCCATCCCGTTCCACAGCTCATACAGATGTTCGTGGTACTGCTCTCCTCCCTCCATGTACAAGAATGCCCTCATCAAACCAAGCACGTCACACACATCCTGTCCCTTGTCCATCTTCCATACCTCGTGTTGCGCGAGCTTCCACAGCACCGTCACGCTTCCCCACTCATCCTCGTACCCTGCTGGTACCCCTTCTGTCCCCTCATCATCCCTCGGCCAGAATGGCTGCACACGCTGGGAGGCTCCAAGCCTCACTCCTGACCCCAGCTGTTGCTGCTGCTGCTTGGCCAAGAAGTATGTGAGCTCAGCGATGACCGCGATGATGGCCCCCTTGGTGAACGGCCTTGTCCTTGCGTTATCCAACACCTCCTCGTACAGCTGCATGGCAGAGTCCCTTATCTGCTGCCTGCTGGTCAGGTTCCTCCTCTGCAACAATCGTAGTACCCAGCAGTGGATGGTGTACGCAAAGTTAAGGGCCTCCGCCTCGGAGTCCTCTAGCTCATTTTGGTACCCATATACTCGCTCTCTCCTTGACACCTCCATGCCGACCTCCCGCACCGCTTCCCTCTCCTCAAATGGTTCGATCCTCCATAACCGTATCACAACCCCTTGGGTACGTGCCCTCCTTCTCACATATTCCTCCCTCATGGCGTTCACTTCCTCACCCTCCTCGCTTGCCATGGCTACGGCCATCATGGCCATCGCCACCGGTTCCCCTTTATCACCAATCTCACCCTCCTCTAGCGGGGGTCCTAACTCATCTCCTTTTGTCTCTCCTTCTTCCCCACTTGGGATCACTCCCTCCTCCAACTCCTCCAGCCTGTTCTCCTTGTCCTCACCACTCCTCTCCGCTGGTACCTCCACTTGCACTGCCACTACTGTTGCCATCGCTTGGGGCTCACTCACTACCTCCTGGTTCACACCCTCTGGTTCACACCCTCCGTTCCAACACCTCCACTGCAACTTCCGACCTTGCCCCCCTTTCCTTAGCTTCTACGCGAGTCCCCCACCTGCGTGGTGTACTAGGGATCCACACGAGTGCGTTCGGCCCCTCGTCCAAGTATGTTGCTCTCACTCCTGGCCTCCAACGTCCTCCTTGAATGGCGAGACGAGGGCGTAGCCGGCGTGGTACAAGAGGGGCGACAGGCACAGCTTCCGATGCATCCAAGGTCCTCACCCTCTTGATCACTGCCGTAGGCCCAACCACCATTTCTGCTTCCGCTCCCACTAGACTCACAAGGGCCTCAGTTTGCCCTGCCTCTGCTGATGCTCCTTCCGCTGTCACTGTTGCTCCTCCAAGCACTGCTTTTCCCCCTGTTGCTGCTCCTCATCTCCTCTGCTTGCCATGGCGTCTCTCTTGTGGCCAATTGTTACAGCACGGCGTCTTAAAAAATGGATGGCTTGGGTGAGGTTACGCTCAATATGTTGAAATAGTGCTGACTGGTAGTACCCCGGGTGTCCTACCAAAAACACATACAGCTGCTACCGTTCTGGCTCTTGCTGCTCCTCAATTGTGGGCTCCAGGTATGTACGTGCCCGATCTTCAGTCCCCACGTGCCCCTGCTCCCACTGCTGCATGACGAGTTCCACTTCGTCCACCTTCTCCTGTTGTACCTGTTCAGGCACCCTTATCATTGCCAGCTACTACTGCGCTGCTTCCCCATGCTGCTGTGTCACCCGCTATCCCTCTCCCATGTTTGTGCCACACCTAAGTAGTACCGCTTAATCCACAAGCGCAAGTGGGACAACAGCGTGGAAGGCCGACACTTGTGGATGCTGCTCCCCTTGTGTGCGCACCTTCTTTGACACGATGCCGCACTCGAGTGGCACTGCTGCAACCTCCGTGGGTGAGATCCTGAACCGCAGCTCCTTGCGGTCCTGATCAATGACTGCCTTAGCCAGGTACAGCCAGTCGTTACCTAGCAGCAGATCGTAACTCATTGCAGCTGCCACTGCTACATCCTTATCAATGGTAAGAGCACCCACTCGAATAGGTACCCCCTTGATGACGCCCCATGGCTTGAACTCTCCTCCGTTTGACATTTGGAACCTCACATTGCCCACCTCCACCACATCCAACAGACCCAAGATCCTCACCACCATCTGAGATAGTGTAGTGGTGCTAGCCCCCAAATCCACAATGGCTATGAACTCGTGCGGCCCGAACCCCACAGTTGCTAGACACACTGAGAAGATGGGCACTCTGCTCCCAACCGTCATGGATTCCCGGCGACTACCCTAGTCTCCTTCTCCTTCTCCTCTGCTGCGATCACTTCATCCACTGCTGCAATTGCCGCTGCCACCTCTACTACCTCCACATCATCCTCATCAGTTGTATTATCTGCTACTCTCCCTTTCCCTTTTCTCCTCTGCTCTGCTTTTTCTCCCAGCTGCTCATCGGGCTGCCCTATTGCTGTTGCTACGATCGCTGCTGCCGCGGTTGCCTCTTCCTGCTCCTCTTGTGTCCCTCCTCTTGCTCCCCCCACCAACAGCCCAACCAACTCCTGCTTGGCTGCGGGACAGTCGTGGATGTAGCTCCACATACTCACTTTGACTGGAGTACTCTTCGTCTGCTCCACCAATGACACTCGCGACATTGATGCTGATCCTCCCTTGTACGCCCCCCGGTCGTTACGCGCCTGTCGCCCACGTAGGGGGTGGCTCGCCCCCGCTTGCACCCTTCCAGCTTGTATGGCCCGTGCCTGCTCCAGTGTAAAGGGCACGTCCCTCGTGCCAGGCTTGGTGGGTAGCTGGTCACGTGGCACTGACGGGTATGAAGCAGCAGACACCTCCACGCCTCCCTTGTCATCCTGGCCACGGGCCCTTTAGGTTGAAGCCCCCATCCCTCCTGTACATAGAGCCGGCTTCAGCTGCTGGCGGCTCGTGCTGCTGCTGCCGTTGCTGCGGTGGTGGCAGTAGCACCTCCTGGCTGGCCAATAATGCGGGCTGCTGAGGACGGCTCCTTTGCGCCTGCGTAGTGCGATGCACTCCCTTGCACAGGCCCAGTGCCCGTAGCAAGTCCTGCAAGGATGCGTGCGGCTGGTGACATGTCTTGCGCCATTGCATAGTTCACCGTCAGTGACACTAGCTGTTGTAGGTCCGGGCAATACCGCGCAATGTGCCCCTCCTTGTGACGCCGATGGCATACGATCAGTCCCTGTTGCCTATATGGTGGCGGTCCTCCCATCGTTGTTGGCTGCCCTGGTGGTCCTTGTTGCATAGGCCCTTGTTGCTGCGCTTGTGCGAGCTACAGTCTCATCTGCTCTACCTTTGCTGCTAACTTTTGTACGTCCGCCCAGGTCGGCTGCGTGTGCTGCTGTACTGGGTGCTGCATCGGCTGCTGCATCGGCTGCTGCACCGGCTGCTGCATCGGCTGCTGCATCGGCTGCGGCATCGCTGCTACCCCTGTCTAGTGTGGTGCGTATGGTGCAGCTTGGGCACGGAGCTGTGATGTCCCTGCCTCTGCCTGGTTGCGTGCTCCTCCACCGTGGTACTCGTACCACTCCATGGAGCTCACGCAGGCATCAAGCGTGCGTGGCTGTGTGGGCATGATGGCAGCCCGGGTGGCTTGGTCGAGTGCCGCCAGGAAGTGGTCCACCATCTTGGTCTCTGAATATGTGGGGAGCGTGGCCACCAGGTAGCGGATCTGGTCAGCCAGCTCCCTCGCGGTCTGCTCCGGCCTGCGTTGCAACTGCTCCAACCGCCGTAGGTTCCGCGTAGTCACCTCCACAGTCGGCCTGAAACGCACCAAAAACGTAGTCCATAAATCTTGAGCATCAGCAAACTGTCCCTAGGATGCCCAGTCCCTTACTGCTCCCCTCAAGTAGTTCTTGATGTACCCCAGCTTCAAATCCTCTCCTACCCCTTGAAAGCTCAGCGCCAGTAGGTTCTGCACCCTCTCAGCCCATATCGCTGCAGTCCCTGGATCCCCATCGTAGTTTTCCGGTTGGCCAAGCGACGCCACAAATGGCATCGCCATGGCCACCCTCCGTGCTGTTCATTTCTGTCCTTGCTCTGACCCCTTGCTTTTCTCCCTCGCTGAATTGTAGACTGCCTCACCACTCTCCTTCCTCCCTACCTCCTCTATAGACAATAGTAATAGTCCCTCAATCAATTCAGTCGCAGTGGTGGACGAGACGGACTCCCCCTCTCCCTCAGTAATGACAGTCGATGTACTCCTAACCAACCCGCTTCCCAATTCTCCCTCCAATCCTTCTGACTCCCTCTCTCCACTCTGGACCCCCAACACAAGTGACGGACGTCG
>SZWC01001006.1:223698-233940 GCA_023375785.1 Penium margaritaceum
GGGCTGTTAGTGCGTGGTCGTTTAACGCGAGTTCGAACCACATCGATGCCCCATCGATGTGGGTCGCGGTTCCGCGGCCGCGGTGATAGGATCACCTCGGAACCCCGGGTCAACACTGCTTACACGTACTGACATGCACTTACACACACTTACACGTACTTACACGTACCTACACGCACTTAGACATACTTAAACGCACTTTCACGTACTTACATGCACTTACACGCACTTGCACGTACTTACACGTACTTACACGTACTTACACATACTTACATGCACTTACACGCACTTACACGCACCTACACACAGTTACACGTACTTACACGCACTTACATGCACTTACAGGCACTTACACGCACCTACACGCACTTACACATACTTACACGCACTTACACACACTTACACGCACATACACAAACTTACACGCACTTACACACACTTACATGCACTTACACGCACTAACACGCATTTACATGCACTTACACACACTTAAGCCCTCTTGGACTGCAGTCGTGGCTCTGCTGCACGACCCTCTGGCCTTACCCTTGACCACCTCCGCCAGGCGGTGGTTGGAGATGAGCACCTCACCAGACTCTTCGCCCGTCTGCTGGCGTCTATCTGCCGCGGCCAGCTTCACCCGATTGCCCGACGCTTCCTGGTGGCCAGCAAGCTCATCGCCTTCGCCAAGCCGGATGGAGGTGTGCGTCCGATTGCGGTCGGAGAGGCCATTTGGCGCCTGGTGGCGCGCTATATTGTATCAACAGGACGCCTGGAGATGCAGCTGGCGCTTGCCCCATTGCAGCAGGATGTGGGAGCTCCGACGGGCATGGACACCATTGTACACACCATTTCCGAGCAGCTCAGTCTCTGTCCGGACTGGGGTATTCTCAGCATGGACGTCCGCAACGCTTTCAACTCCATGGAGCGTGCGCCGCTGTTTGAGGCGGTCCGTCAGCGAGGATTTGAGCGCCTCGTCCCTGCTCTGGCCTTGGTGTATACTGAGCCGTCGGACCTCTACTACTAGGGCGGGACGCCGCCGTGTATCATGCACTCTGAGCGCGGCATTCGTCAGGGAGACCCACTGGGCCCATTCTTGTACGCGTTGGCGCAGCAGTCTGTCCTTCAGGCCGCCCAGGACGCCATGGGAGGTGTCGGCAGGGTCTTTGCATATCTGGATGACACGTATCTCCTGGGTCCGGATTCCCTCTTGGAGACGGGGTTTGGAGCCCTCCGGCAGGGCTTGGCAGCAATAGGGTTGGAGGTCCAGTCCCAGAAGTGCAAGATCTTCCTGCCGGCTGGTGATGTGGTTCTAGCTGGCTTGTTCTCAGTTCGGCGAGTGGTGGAGGGGATGGCGGTCCTTGGCATACCCATTAGCACAGCGGAGTTCTGCAGGACCCGGCTGGACACGGCAGTGCAGCAGGTGGAGGCCACGCTAAACACGCTCGTTGATCTTCCTGATGCACAGGCGGCCGTCAGCATCCTCCGGGAGTGCGTCACGTAGCGCCTCCAGCATCTTACCCGCCTCACCCCTCCCTCTCCCTGGTGGCTCCATCGTCTCCAGTCCTTCGACGACCGGGTCGGCCTCTGCCTCCGTAGATTGCTCCGCCTCGACGGGGTCCAGACGTATCGGGAGGGTCGGGCGGTCCTCCATGCGGAGCGTCAGGCGCGTCTTCCGGTCCGCCTCGGCGGGCTTGGACTTACGCCGGTGGCGGACCTGGGCCCGCTGTCCTTCCTCTGCAGCCGTCTACAGTCCTGGTGCGCTGTTCTGCGCTTGCTCTCTCTGCCTGGCCTTCCCCAGCACCTGCGCTGCTAGTCGCCGCCGCGCCAACAGCCATCTCCGCCACAACCTCCGCGACAGCAGCAGCAGCGAGAGACCCCACGCGGGGGACCATGGGGTACGCGGGCCTTTGCAGATCTCCGGGAGGAGGTGCTTCAGAGCTACCCGGAGTCCCTCCGAGCTGAGGTCCCCGGCCTTGCGGAGTGCGAGCAGGGCAGCCCCCACTGTCTCTTCCAGGACCTGAGCTCTAGGCTCCACGACTGGTGCTTGGCCGACCTCCGTGCAGTAGTCATGACAGATGTGGGACATCTTGAGGCGCACCCACAGCTCCAGCGTCTGGCAGCAGAGCAAGGCGAGCACAGTACGGGGGCACTAGCGCACCCCCGCTCCGTTGCCGACCGCCTCTACATGGCGCCGGATGACTGGCACATTGCCTGCCGCTTCCGTCTTGGGTTGCCCATCGCGCATCTCCGCCACACGCCAACTTGCTCCTGTCCGGCGGCGGTGCGCCCCCATCCATGTGCACCGCAGCACACCCTGCGGTGTCCGTGGGGTGGGGGGCCCAAGGCCGTCCACGATGCAGTCGTTCGTGAGCTTTCGGTGATCATGCGAGAGAGCAGCATGGGTGGCGTTCGGGAGGAGCCGGAGGAGATCGTACCAAGGGGCCGGCCGGACATCACCTGCCTTGACGCGGCCACGGGTCACCTGTTGGCACTTGACGTGGTCATCGCCGACCCCCAGCGCCCCTCCCTCGGACGGGCGTCTTGCATGCGCCCAGGAGTTGCCCTTCAGGACGCGGTCCGGGTGAAGGAGGCGAAGTACGCGCTGTGGCGCAGACAGGCGGTCCGGGACCAGATCGACTTCGTCTTCCCCGCAATGGAGACCCTCGGCGCCACCTCGCGCGGCTTGGGAGCGGTTTCGCGCAGAGCTACGACAGCATCGGAGAGACTTCTTGCCCGACATGGCGGCTCCGAGGGCACGGCACGGCCACTTCGCGCGCTGCTCAGCCAGCGCCTGGCGGTTACCCTCCAGCGGGCCCAGGCCCAGCAGTTCCATCAACGTGCAGCAGAGTGGGCAGCACACGCGGCTCTGGAGGAGGATGTTGACCGAGCTCAGTGAGCTCTCCTCCGTTGGGAGGAGGGTCTAGCAAAGGCGGACCTCGCATTTGTTGGTCGCGAGTAGTTGTGCATTGTGCAGTTGTGCCGGCTGTCGGTGCTTTTCCTTCCCATGTACAAACTCGCCTGAAACCAGAGTCTGGTCCACGCTAGCACCTTGTACCAATCTCTCCGTTCATGAATGCGATTTTTCACACACTTACATTCACTTACATATACTTACACGCACTTATACGCACCTACACGCACTTACACGCACTTATACATACATACACGCACTTACACGCACTTACACGCACTTACACACACGAACTCGCACTTACACATACTTACATGCACTTATCTAAACTTACACATACTTACACGAACTTACACGTACTTATACACACTTTTATGCACTTATACACACACTTACACGCTCTTACACGCACTTATACGCACTTATACGAACTGACATTCACTTACACAAACTTACACGTACTTATAAGCACTTACATGCACTTCCACGCACTTACACGCACTTACACTTACTTATACGAACATACACGTACTTGCACGCACTTACACATACTTACACATACTTACACGTACTTACACGCACGTACACAAACTTACGCACACTGACACGCGTTTACACACACCTACATGTACTTACACGTACTTACACGCACTTGTATGCACTTACACGCACTTACACATACTTACACACACTTACACGCACTTACATGCACTTATACGCATTTATACAAACTTACACAAAACTACAATCACTTAAACCGCACTTACACGCACTTACACGCACTTTCACACACTTACATGCACTTACACGTACTTACACGAACTTTAACCATACTTACACTCATGTATACACACTTACACGCACTTAGACGCACTTACACCCACTTACACACACTTACACAAACTTACAAGTACTTACACACACGTACACGCAAGTACACACTTACACGTACTTAGACGCACTTACACACACTTACACTCACTTACACACAGTTACACGTACTTATATGCACTTATTTGCACTTACACGCACTTACACACACTTACACGCACTTATACACACATACATGCACTTATACGTACTTACATGCACTTACATGCACTTACACGCACTTACACGCACTTATCCAAACTTACACATACTTACACGTACTTACACGCACTTACACACGCTTATGGGCACCTACACGCACTTACACACACTTACACGTACTTACACGCATTTACACGCACTTACACGTACTTACATGGACTTACACGCACTTACACGCACTTACACGCACTTAGACGTACTTACCCAAACTTACACACACTTACACGTACTTACACGCACTTAGACACGCTTATGGGCACTTACACGCACTTACACATACTTACACGCACTTACACACACTTACACGTACTCACACGTACTTACACGTACTTACACGCACTTACTCGCATTTACACAAACTTACACGAGTTTAGACCCACTTAAAATGCACTTACACGCATTTAGACACACTTACACGCACTTACATGTACTTATATGCACTTACTTGCACTTATACACACTTACACACACTTACACACACTTACACATACTTACACGCACTTAAACATACTTATACAAACTTACACGCACTTATATGAACTTACATGCACTTACATGCACTTACACGTACTTACACACACTTACACATACTTACACGTACTTACACATACTTACAAGCACTTACACATACTTACATGCACTTACACATACTTACATGCGCTTACGAGCACTTACACGCACTTGCACACACTAACACGCACTTACACATACTTATACACACTTACACATACTTACACGTACTTACACGCCCTTACATACATTTACACGAACTTACACGAAATTAGACCCACTTAAACCGCACTTACATACACTTAAACGCACTTACACGCACTTACACATACTTACACGCACTTACACGTACTTGCACGCACTTACACACACTTACACGCACTTACACGCAATTACACATACTTAAACACACTTACACAAACTTACACGCATTTATATGAACTTACATGCACTTACATGCACTTACACACACTTACACACATTTACACATACGTACACACACTTACACATACTTACAAGCACTTACACACACTTACACGTACTTACACGCACTTACACGTACTTACACGCACTTACACGCACTTACACACACTTACATGCACTTACACGCACTTAAACGCACTTACACGCACCTACATGTACTTACATGCACTTACATGCACTTATAAGAACTTACACGCACCTACATGCACTTACACGTACTTACACATACTTACACAAACTTACATAAACTTACACATACTTATACGCACGTACACGTACTTACACGCACTTATACGCAATTACATGCACTTACACGCACTTACATGGACTTACACGCACTTACACGCTCTTACACGTACTTGTACATACTTACAGGTACATTCACGCACTTACACGTACTTACATACACCTATACGCACTTACACGCATTTACATGCACTTACACACCCTTACACGCACGTACACACACTTACACATACTTACACGCACTTACACGTACTTACACGCACTTACACGTACTTACACGCACTTACACGTACTTACACGCACTTACACGTACTTACACGCACTTACACGTACTTACACGCACTTACACGTACTTACACGCACTTACACGTACTTACACGCACTTACACGTACTTACACGCACTTACACGTACTTACACGCACTTACACGTACTTACACGCACTTACACACACTTACATGCACTTACACGCACTTACATGGACTTACACGCACTTACACGCTCTTACACGTACTTGTACATACTTACAGGTACATTCACGCACTTACACGTACTTACATACACCTATACGCACTTACACGCAATTACTTGCACTTACACACACT
Source organism: Penium margaritaceum (assembly GCA_023375785.1). NCBI lineage: Eukaryota > Viridiplantae > Streptophyta > Zygnematophyceae > Desmidiales > Peniaceae > Penium > Penium margaritaceum. Next base: position 229,545 of record SZWC01001006.1, read on the forward strand.
TACACGCACTTACACATACTTACACACACTTACACGCACTTACGCGTACTTAGACACACTTAAACGTACTTTCATACACTTACATGAATTTACACGTACTTGTACATACTTACACGTACTTACACGTACTTACACACACTTATACGCACACACACAAACTTACACGCACTTTCACACACTTACATGCACTTACACGCATTTACATGCACTTACACGCCCTTACACGCACGTACACACACTTACACATACTTACACGCACTTACACGCACTTATACATACATACACGCATTTACACACACTTACACACACTTACACACACGAACTCGCACTTACACATGCCTTCACGCACTTACTCAAACTTACACGTACTTACTCAAACTTACACACACTTATACGCACTTACAAGCACTTACACGCTCTTACATGCACTTATACGCACTTACACGAACTGACATTCACTCATACAAACTTACACGTACTTATAAGCACTTACACGCACTTCCACGTACTTACACGCACTTACACTTACTTATACGCACTTACACGCACTTATCAGCACTTACACGTACTTACACGCACGTATACATACTTACATGCACCTACACCAACTTATGCATACTTACACGCTTTTACACGCACCTACATGCACTTACATGCACTTGCACACACTTACATACAGTTACACGCACTTACACGCACTTACATAAACTTACACGCACTTACATGCACTTATATGCATTTACACGAACTTACACAAAATTACACCCACTTAAACCGCACTTACACGCACGTATATGTACTTACACACACTTACACGCACTTACATGTACTTACACATACTTACACACGTTTACACGAACTTAAACCGCACTTATACTCATTTACACACACTTACATGCACTTATACGCACCTATACACACTTACACGTACTTATACAAACTTACACGCACTTACACACGCTTACATGCACTTACACGTGCTTACGAGCACTTACACGCACATACACGTACTTACACACACTTACATGCATTTACACACACTTACACATACTTACACGTACTTACACGTACTTACACGCATTTACACGAACTTACACGGAATTAGACCCACTTAAATCATACTTACACGCACTTACACGTACATACACGCACTTACACATACGTACACGCACTTACTTGCACTTACACGCACTTACACACACTTACACATACTTACACGCACTTACACGCACTTAAACGCACTTATATAAACTTACACGTACTTATATGAACTTACATGCACTAACATGCACTTACATGCACGTACACGTACTTACACGCACTTACACATGCTTACAAGTACTTACACACACTTACACGCACTTACACACACTTACACGTACTTACACGCACTTACAGACACTTAGACGCAGTTGCACACACTTACACACACTTAAACACACTTACACACACCTATATGTACTTTCACACACTTATACACACTTACATGCACTTACACGTACTTATACGCACTTAGAGGTACTTACACGCACTTACACGAACTTACATGAACTTAAACGCACTTACACGCACTTACACGCACTTACACGCACTTTCACGCACTTACACGCACTTATATGCACTTAAACGTACTTACACACACTTACACACACTTACATTCACTTATACGCACTTGCACACACTTACACGTACTTACACGTACTTACACGCACTTGCATGCACCTATACGTACTTACATGTACCTATACGTACTTACATGCACTTACATATACTTGCATGCACTTAAACGCACTTACACGCACTTACACAAACTTACACAAACTTACACGCACTTAAACCGTACTTATACACACTTACACGCACTTACACGCACTTACAAGTACTTACACACACTTACATGCACTTCCACGTACGTACACGCACTTAGACGTACTTACACGTACTTTCACGCACTTACACACACTTATAGATGCTTGCACGCACTTACACATACTTACACGTACTTACACGCACTTACACGCACTTACACGCACTTCCACGCACTTACACGCACTTATATGCACTTATACGTACTTACACACACTTACACACACTTACACGCACTTATACGCACTTACACGTACTTACACAAACTTACACGCACTTAAACCGTACTTATACACACTTACACGCACTTACACGCACTTACAAGTACTTACACACACTTACATGCACTTCCACGTACGTACACGCACTTAGACGTACTTACACGTACTTTCACGCACTTACACACACTTATACATGCTTGCACGCACTTACACATACTTACACGTACTTACACGCACTTACACACGCTTACACGCAGTTACACGTACCTACACGCACTTACGCGCACTTACACGTACTTGCACATACTTACACATACTTACACGCACTTATACACACTTACACGTACTAACATGCACTTATACGTACTTTCACGTACTTACACGCATTTACACTCACTTACATGCACTTACACACACTTACACGCACTTACACGCACTTACACACACTAACACGCACTTACACGCACTTACACGTACTTACACACACTTACACGCGTTTACACAAACTTATACAAAATAACACCCACTTAAACCATACTTACACGCACTTACACGCACTTACACGTACTTACATGCACTTACATGCACTTTTACACATTTACATGCACTTACACGCGTTACACAAACTTCAACAGTACTTTAACTCATTTATACAAACTTACACGTACTTAGACACACTTACACGCACTTACACGTACTTACATGAACTTACACGCACTTACACGCACTTATATGCACATACACACACTTACACACACTTACACGCACTTACATGTACTTACACGTACTTACACACACTTACACATACTTACACACAGTGACATGCACTTTTACGCACTTACACATACTAATACGCACTTACATGCACTTACACACACTTACACACACTTAAATGCACTTACATGCACTTACATGCACTTACACGCACTTACATGCACTTATACAAACTTACACACACTTACAAACACTTACACGCACTTACATGCACTTACACCCACGTACACACATGAACTCATACCTATACATGCCTTCGCGCACTAACATGAACTTACACGTACTTACACGCACTAATACGCAATTACACACACTTACACACTTACACATACTAACACACACTTACACACACTTACATAAACTTACACGTACTTACACACACTTACACGCATTTACACGCACTTACACACACTTACACACACTTACACGCACTTATACGTACTTACAAGCACTTATACATAAATACACGTAATCATACGCACTTACACACACTGACACACACTTGCACGCACTTACACATACTTATACACACTTACACACACTTACATGTACTCACACAAACTTACACGCACTGACATGCACTTACACGCACTTAGACACACTTACACACACTTATACCCACTTACATGCACTTACACACACTTACACGCACTTACACGCACGAACTCGCACTTACACGTACTTACATACCTACACGCACTTACACGCACTTACACGCACTTACACGCTCTTACACACACTTACACGTACTTATAAACACTTACACACACTTACACGCACTTACACAAACTTGTACGCATTTACAAGTACTTACACGTACTTACACACACTTACACGCACTTACACGCTCTTACATGAACTTACATCCACTTACATTCACTTACACGTACTTATACACACTTACACATACTTACACGCACTTACACGTACTTACACACACCTACACAAACTTACGTGCACTTACACGCACTTACACGCACCTACATGCACTTACACGTACTTAAACATACTTACACGCATTTACACACACTTATACGCACTTACACGTACTTACATACACTCACACGCACTTACACGTACTTACACGCACTTACAAGCACTTATACACACTTACATGCACTTACACGCACTTACACGCATTTACACGCACTTACACACACTTACACGCACTTACACGTACTTATACATACTTACACGAACGTATACATGCTTACGCACAGTTAAACGCACTTACACGCACTTACACGCACTTATACGAATGTACACACACTAACACATAATTACACAAACTTACACGCACTTGCACGCACTTACATGCACTAACACGTACTTACACACACTTACACACACTTACACGCACTTACACGAACTTACGTGAATTGCATACACTTGTCCCAACTTGCACGCACTTAGACGCACTTACACGCACTTATACGAACTTACACATACTTACACACACTTACACGTACTTACATGCACGTACACGCACTTACACGCACTAACACGCACTTACACACACTTACACGCACTTACAC
>SZWC01001006.1:234090-245085 GCA_023375785.1 Penium margaritaceum
AACTTACGTGACTTACATACACTTGTCCCAACTTGCACGCACTTAGACGCACTTACACGCACTTATACGAACTTACACATACTTACACACACTTACACGTACTTACATGCACGTACACGCACTTACACGCACTAACACGCACTTACACACACTTACACGAAATTACACGTGCCTACACGCACTTACACACACTTACACATACTTACACACACTGACATGCACTTATACACACTTACACACACGTACATACACTTACACGCACTTACACGCACTTACACGCACTTACACGCACTTACACGAACGTACACAAAATTACACGCACTTAAACCGCACTTACAGACACAGACATGCACTTACACGCACTTACAAGAACTTAAACCGCAATTACACGCACTTACACACACTTATACGCACTTATACGCAGTTACAAGCACGTACACAAATATACCCGTACTTACACACACTTACACGCACTTACACGCACTTATATGCACTTACACACACTTACACGTACTCATATGCACTTACACGCACTTACACGTACTTAGACGCACTTACTTGCACTTACGCGTACTTACACCCACTAACACGTACTTACACGTACTTACACGCACCTACTCATGCTTACATGCACATACACATATTTATACGCACTCACTTGCACTTACACGTACTTACACATACTTACACGTACTTCCATGCACTTACACGCACTTATACGCACTCAAACAAACTTACACGCATTTACACGCACTTACACAAACTTAAACTGCATATACATGCACTTACACCCACTTACATGCACTTACACCCACTTACACGTACTTATACGCTCTTACATGAACTTACATCCACTTACACACACTTACACGTACTTACACGCACTTACACATACTTACACGTACTTACACGTACTTACACGCACCTACACAAACATACGTACACTTACACGCACTTACATGCACTAACACGCACTTACACAAACTTACACGTACTTACACGTACTTACACGAACTTACACGCACTTACACCCACTTGTACGAACATACACGCACTTAGACGCACTTACACGCACTTATACACACTTACACACACGTATTCGCACTTACACCCACTTACACGCACGTACACGGACTTACACGCAATAACACGCACTTACACACACTTACACCAAATTACACACACCTACACGTACTTACACGTACTTACACGCACTTACACACACTGACACGCACTTACACAGACTTACACGCACTTACACGCACTTAAATGCACTTACACGCACTTACACGCACTTATCACATACACGAACTTATACGAACTCCCACACACTTAAACCGCACTTATACGCAATGACACGCACTTACACACACTTACACAAACTTAAACCGCACTTACACGCACTTACACGTACTTACACACACTTACATGCACTTACACGCACTTACACGTACTTACACAACCTTACACGCACTTACACGCACTTACACGAACGTAAACACACTTAGACGTACTTACATGTACTTACACGCACTTACACACACTTACACGCACATACACGCACTTACACGTACTTACACGCACTTACACGCACTAACACACACTTACACACACTTACACGAAATCACACGCACCTACACGTACTTACATACACCTACACGCACTTACACGCACTAACATACACTTACATGCACTTACATGTACTTACACGTACTTACAGGCTATTACATGCACTTACACCCACTTACACGCAGTTACACGCACTTATACGTACTTACACGTACTTATACATACTTACACGAACTTACACAAAATTATACGCACTTAAACCGCACTTACACGCACTGACACATACTTACACGCACGTATACGCACTTACACGAACTTAAACCGCACATACACGCACTTACACACACTTACACGCACTTGCATACACTTACACGCACTTACACAAAACAACACGTACTTACACGCACTTACACGCACTTATACGCACTTACATGCACTTACACGTACCTACACCTACTTACACACACTTACACGTATTTACACACACATACTTGTACTTACACGTACTTACAGCCACTTACACACACTTACATTAACTTACACATACTTACACGTACTTACATGCACTTACACTTATGTACACGGACTTACACATACTTACACGTACTTACACGCACTTACACACACTTACACACACTTACATGAACTTACACGTACTTACACATACTTATACGAACTTACACGCACTTATATATACATACACACACTTACACGCACTTACACGCACTGACACGCTTTTATACACACTTAAAAATACTTTTACGTACTGACACGTACTTACATGCACTCACAAAAACTTACATGCACTTATAGGCACATCCACGCAATTACACGCACTTATACACACTTACACAAACTTACACGTACTTACACGCACTTACACGCACTTACATGCACTTACACGAGCTTACACACACTTACACGCACTTACACGCACTTACACGCGCTTACACGCACTTACATGCACAAACTTGCACTCACACATGCTTACACGCACTTACACAAACTTACACGCACTTACACGAACGTACACGCACTTACACACACTTACACACACTTACACGTACGTATATGCACTTACATACTTCCACACACTTACATACTCTTACACGCACTTACACGCACTTGAACATACGTACACACACTTACACGCACTTACACGCACTTATACGCACTTCCACGCACTTACACACACTTACATGCACTTGCACACGCTTACAAGCACTTACATGCACTTACACACACTTACACAAACTTACACACATTTACACGCACTTACACGCACTTACACACACTTATACGATCCTAGAACAACTTACATCCACTTACACACACTTACACACACTTACATACACTTACACACACTTACACATTCTTACACACGCTTACACATACTTACACGCACTTAAACGAACTTAAACCACACGTACACCCACTTACACACACTTACACGCACTTACATACACTTACACGCACTAACACAAAATTACACGTACTTACACACACTTACACGCACTTTTACGCACTTACAAGCACTTACACGCACTTACACGCACTTCCACGCACTTACACGTATTTATACACACTTACTTGCACTTACACGCACTTACACCCACATACACGTACTTACACTCACTTACACGCACTTACACGTGCTTACATGCACTTACACGTACTTACACGTACTTACACGTACTTACACACACTTACACACACTAACACGCACTTACATGAACTTATACGTACTTACACACACTTACACGAACTTACACGCACGTATATATACATATACACACTTACACGCACTTACACGCACTGACTCGCTTTTATACACACTTACACATACTTTTACGCACTTACACGTACTTGCACGCACTTAGACAAACTCATACGCACTTACAGGCACTTCCACGCACTTACACGCACTTATATGCACTTACACGCACTTACACATGCTTATACGCACTTTTACAAACTTACACGTACTAACACGAACGTACACACACTTACACACACTTACACACACTTACATGCACGTATACGCACTTACACACTTACACACACTTACACGCACTTATACGTACTTACACGCACTTACACGCACTTACACGCACTTACCCGCACTTACACGCACTTACAAACACTTACACGCACTTACACGCACTTACACACACTTGTACGCACTTGCACACACTTACAAGCACTTACACGTACTTACACACACTTACACCAACTTATACGCATTTACACGCACTTACACGCACTTACATACACGTACACGCTCTTACAATAACTTACATCCACATACACACACTTACACACACTTACACGTACTTATACATACTTACACACACTTACACACACTTACATGCACGTGCATGCACTTACACACACTTATACACACTTACACACATTTACACGTACTTACACGCACTTCCACGCACTTACACGTACTTACATACACTTACATGCACTTACACGCACTTACACGTACTTACACGTACTTACATGCACTTACACGAACTTACACGCACTTACACGCACTTACACACACTTACACGTACTTACAAGCACATACACACACTTACACATACTTACACGCTCTTACACACACTTACACGCACTTACACATACTTACACGCACTTACACACACTTACACGTACTTACACGCCCTTATACGAACTTACACGTGCTTATACACACTTACACGCACTTACACGCACTTACATGCACTTACACGTACTTACACGCACTTACACGTACTTACACGTACTTACACGCACTTACACGTACTTACACGTACTTACACGCACTTACACGTACTTACACGTACTTACACGCACTTACACGTACTTACACGTACTTACACGCACTTACACGTACTTACACGTACTTACACGCACTTACACGTACTTACACGTACTTACACGCACTTACACGTACTTACACGTACTTACACGCACTTACACGTACTTACACGTACTTACACGCACTTACACGTACTTACACGTACTTACACGCACTTACACGTACTTACACGTACTTACACGCACTTACACGTACTTACACGTACTTACACGCACTTACACGTACTTACACGTACTTACACGCACTTACACGTACTTACACGTACTTACACGCACTTACACGTACTTACACGTACTTACACGCACTTACACGTACTTACACGTACTTACACGCACTTACACGTACTTACACGCACTTACACACACTTACACGCACTTACACATACTTACACGCACTTACACACACTTACACGTACTTACACGCCCTTATACGAACTTACACGTGCTTATACACACTTACACGCACTTACATGCACTTACACGAACATACACGTACTAACACGCACCTACACGAACTTACACGCACTTACACGTACTTACACGCACTTACATGCACTTACACGTACTTACGCGCAATTAGACAAACTTACACGCACTTACACGTACTCATGCAAACTAACACGTACTTAGACACTCTTACACACACTTATACACACTTACACACACTTACACACACTTACACGCACTTATACAAACTTACACGCACTTACACGTACTAACATGCACTTACACGCATTAATACAAAATTACACGCACCTATACACACTTACACGTACTTACACACACTTACACGTACTAACACGTACTTACACACACTTACACACACTTACATGCACTTACACGCACTTACACGCACTTACACGCACTTACATGCACTTACACGCAATTACACGAACTTAAACCGCACTTACACACACTTATACACACTTAAGCGCACTTATACGCAGTTATACGCACTTACACAAACGTACACGTACTTACACACATTTACATGCACTTACATGTACTTACATGCACTTACACGCACTTACATACACTTACACGCAAGTACACACACGTACACGCACTTATACACACTTATACACACTAACACGCACTTACACACACGTACACAAAATCACACGAACCTACACACACTTACACGCACTTACACGCACTTACACGCACTAACACGCACTTACACCCACTTACACGTACTTACATGCACTTACACGCACTTACATGCACTTACACGTACTTACACGCACTTACAGGCACTTATACGCACTTACACAAACTCATACAAAATTATAAGCACTTAAACCGCACTTACACGCACTGACACACACTTACACGCACTTATACGTACTTCCACGAACTTAAACCGCACGTACACGCACTTACACACACTTACACGCACTTATATACATTTATACACACTTACACAAAATTACACGCACTTACATACACTTATACGCACTTACATGCACTTGCACATACTTACACGCACTTACACACACTTACACGTATTAAAACACACTTACTTGCGCTTACACGTACTTACATCCACTTACACGCACTTACACTCACTTACACGCACTTACATGTGCTTACATGCACTTACACGTACTTCCACATACTTACACGCTCTTACACACACTTACACACACTTACATGAACTTACACGTACTTACACACACTTACACGAACTTATACACACTTGTATATACATACACACACTTACACGCACTTATACACACTGACACGCTTTTATACACACTTACACATACTTACCTGCACTTACACGCACTTACACACACTTACACGAACTTACACGCACTTACAGGCACTTCCACTCACTTACACACACTTATACGTACTTACACGCACTTACAAGTACTTACACGCACTTATACACACTTACATGCACTTACACGAACTTACACGTACTTACACGCACTTACACGTACTTACACGCACTTACATGCACGAACGCGCACTTACACATGCTTAAACACACTTACACAAACTTACACGCACTTACACGCACTTACACACACTTACACGCACGTACATGCACTTACACACTTTCACACACTGACACGAAATTACACACACTTACACACACTTACACGCACTTACACGCACTTACACGCACTTACACGCACTTACACGTACTTACACACACTTACACACACTTGCACTCACTTACAAGTACTTATACGCATGTACACACACTTACACAAACTTACACGCATGTACATGCACGTACACGCACTTACACGCACTTACATGCTCTTACAAGAACTTACATCCACTTACACATACTTACACGCACTTACACGTACTTACACATACTTACACACACTTACACACACTTACACACACCTGCATGCACGTATACACACTTACACACACTTACACACATTTACACGTACTTACATGCACTTCCACATACTTACACGCACATACACGTACTTACATGCATTTAAACGTACTTATATGCACTTACACGCACTTACATGCACTTACACGAACTTACACGCACTTACACGTACTTACACGCACTTACACGTACTTACAAGCACTTACACACACGTACATGCACTTACATGCTCTTACACGCACTTACACGCACTTACACATAGTTACACGCACTTACACGTACTTAAACCGCACGTACACGCACTTACACACAATTACACGCACTTACATACACTTACACGTACTTACACAAAATTACACGTACTTACACGCACTTACACGCACTTATACGCACTTACATGCACTTACACGTACTTACACGTACTTACACGCACTTACACATATGTACACACACTTACTTGTACTTACACGTACTTACAGCCACTTACACGCACTTACATTCACTTACACATACTTACACGTGCTTACATGCACTTACACGTACGTACACGCACTTACACATACTTACACATACTTACACGCACTTACACACACTTACACGCACTTACATGAACTTACACGTACTTACACACACTTGCACAACCTTACACGCACTTATATATACATAGACACACTTACACGCACTTACACGCACTGACACGCTTTTATACACACTTACACATACTTTTACATACTTACACGTACTTACACACACTCACACAAACTTACATGCACTTACAGGCACTTCCACGCAATTACACGCACTTATACGCACGTACACAAACTTACACATACTTACACGCACTTACACGCCCTTACATGCACTTACACAAGCTTACACACACTTACACGCACTTACACGCACTTACACGTACTTACACGCACTTACATGCATGAACTTGCACTCACACATGCTTACACGCACTTACACAAACTTACACGCACTTACACGAACATACACGCACTTACACACACTTACACACACTTACACGTACGTATATACACTTACATACTTCCACACACTTACATGCTCTTACACGTACTTACACGCACTTACACATACTTACACGCACTTACACGCACTTATACGCACTTCCACGCACTTACACACACTTACATGCACTTGCACACACTTACAAGCACTTACACGCACTTACACACACTTACACAAACTTACACACATTTACACGCACTTAAACGCATTTACACGTACTTATACGATCTTACAACAACTTACATCCACTTACACACACTTACACACACTTACATACACTTACACACACTTACACATACTTACACACGTTTACACACACTTACACGCACCTGCATGCACTTACACACACTTATACACACTTACACGCATTTACACGTACTCACACGCACTTCCACGCACTTAGACATACTTATACGCACTTACATGCACTTACACGCACTTACACGCACTTATACGCACTTACATGCACTTACACGAACTTACAGGCACTTACACGCACTTACACGCACGTACACGTACTTACAAGCACTTACACACACTTACACACACTTACACGCTCTTACACGCACTTATACGCACTAACACGTACTTACACGCACTTACACGTACTTACACGTACTTACACGCACTTACACAAACTTACACGTGCTTATACGCACTTACACACACTTACATGCACTTATGCGAACGTACACATACTAACATGCACATACACAAACTTACACGTACTTACATGTGCTTACATGCACTTACACAAACTTACAAAGACTTAGAAGTGTTTACATATACTTACACGTACTTACACGTACTTACATGCACTTACACGCATATACACGCACTTACACGAACTTACACGTGCTTATACGCACTTACACACACTTACATGCACTTACGCAAACGTACACGTACTAACACGCACTTACACGTACTTACACGCACTTACATGTACTTACACACACTTACACGAACTTACACGTACTTAGACACATTTACACACACTTACACGCACTTACACGTACTTACATGCACTTACACACACTTACACGCACTTACATGCACTTAACCGCACTTATACGAACTTACACGCACTTACACGCACTTACACGCACTTACAGGCACTTACAAGCACTTATACACACTTACACGCACTAACACGCACTTACACGCATTTACACTCACTTACATGCACTTACACGCACTTACACGTACTTACACGAACTTACACGTGCTTACACACACTTACACGCACTTGCACGCACTTACACAAATGTACACGCACTAACATATACTTACACAAACTTACACACAATTACACGCACTTACATGCACTAACACGCACTTACACGTACTTACACGCACGTACACGCACTTATACGAACTTACACGCACATACACGTACTTGCACGAACTTACACGTACTTAGACACACTTACACACTCTTATACAAACTTACACATACTTACACACACTTACACGCACTTACTCACATGTACACGCACTTACACGCATTAATATGCACTTACACACACTTACACGAAATTACACGTCCCTACACGCACTTACACGCACTTACATGCACTTACACACACTGACACGCACTTACACACACTTACACACACTTACACGCACTTATACGCACTTACATGCACTGACACGCAATTACACACACTTACATGAACTTAAACCGCACTTACACGCACTTACACACACTTATACGCACTTACACGCAGTTACAAGCACTTACACAAATGTACACGTACTTACACGTACTTATACGCACGTACGCGCACTTGTATGTACTTACACACACTTACACATATTACACGCACTTACACACACTTATACGTATTTATACGCACTTACTTGTACTTACGCACACCCACACCCACTAACACGCACTTACACGTACTTACACGCACTTACTCGTGCTTACATGCACTTACACATACTTATACGCACGTACTTGCACTTACACATACTTACACATACATACACATACTTACATGCACTTACACGTACTTATACGCACTTACACAAACTTACACGCATTTACACGTACTTACACAAATTTAAACTGCACTTACATGCACTTACATGCACTTACACACACTTACACGCACTTACACGTACTTACACGCTCTTACATGAACTTACATCCACTTACACGCACTTACACGCACTTACACATACTTACACGCACTTACACATACTTACACGCATCTACACAAACTTAGGTTCACTAAAACACACTTACATGCACTAACACGCACTTACACGCACTTGCACGCACTTACACGCACTTACACGAACATACATGCACTTACACACACTTGTACGAACATACACGCACTTAGACGCACTTACACACACTTAACCACACTTACACACACTTACACGCCCGTACACGTACTTACACACACGTACAGGCACTTACACGCACTTACACGCACTTACACATACTTACACGCATCTACACAAACTTAGGTTCACTAAAACACACTTACATGCACTAACACGCACTTACACGCACTTGCACGCACTTACACGCACTTACACGAACATACATGCACTTACACACACTTGTACGAACATACACGCACTTAGACGCACTTACACACACTTAAACACACTTACACACACTTACACGCCCGTACACGTACTTACACACACGTACAGGCACTTACACGCACTTACACGCACTTACACACACTGATACGCACTTACAGGCACTTATACGCACTTACATACACTTAAACGCACTTACGCACACTTACACGCACTTACACGCACTTATACGAACTTACACGAAATCCCACGTACTTAACCACACTTACACATACTGACACATATATACACTCACTTACACGAAGTTAAACCACACTTATACGCACTTACACACACTTAAATGTACTTACATGCAGTTACATGCACTTACACAAACGTACACGTACTTACACACACTTACACGCACTTACATGCACTTACACGTACTTACACACACTTACACGCACTTACACGCACTTACACGCACTTACACATACTTACACGCACTTACTTGCAGTTACACGCACTTACACCCACTAACACGCACTTATACATACTTACACGCACGTACTTGCACTTACACGTACTTATACGTACTAACACGTACTTACATGCAC
>SZWC01001006.1:271093-282125 GCA_023375785.1 Penium margaritaceum
TAGCCAGCGGGATGGGGTCTTGGGAAGCGGTGCGAGGAGAAGATAAGAAGAGAAGGACGAAAAGAGGACCGACTGCTGACGGGAACCGAGTGCTAATGCAATACCGTTGATCCTAAGCTGCAAAGACGCTAAATCTGACGGTGGAACCCTGACATTGGACGCTTCTGCTCCCGACTCGCGAGACGGCGTTCACCATTGGTGAGCGACGTTGCTGACCTCTCGCCTGACCCGGGTGTGGGAGGCTGGCCCTGCAGCCTTTGGCCGGACTGAGAGATTGCTGCCCCTCAGTCGAAATCAGACCGTCAAGCGAGACCCGCGTCCCTTCTTGCGACAGGTTAGAGTAGGGAAGCTAGACCGGATCAGGAGTGTAGGAGAAGTGTGTGTGTGAGAGTGTGTGAAAGGCCGCTTCGCGAGGAGCACATCACGGAGCCATCATGGCCTGGTCCTGAGTTCCCACACGAGCACCAGCCAACCAGCTCCAGGTGCAGTCCCCGAGACTCTCCAATGTCTTTCTACGCCATCTGCAACTGCTGCAATGTGCCCTGTCGGCTTGGCGCACGCACGGTTTTGGGAGTGATGCAATGGTTGCATCATCCTGCCGGTGGAGCCGTGGAGCATATCCGGGAACCGTGGCTGCAGAGACTTCCCCGCGACGACGAGCCCCACCACGTGGAGAGCAGGCAGGAGATCGCGCGTGACATCGGGCGGCGTGCTGTAGATGCGACTGAAGAGCGGGCTGAGGCCTACCGAGCATACCAGCGCTACCAGCATGGGCTCGCCCGCCTGCGAGAGGAGGAATCGACACGTGCCTATTCTCGTGCAGGTCGACGTACTAACGGACCACGGGAGTTACGTCGGGCCGTTCCACTGGCGAACAATAAAGGCGGCGTGCACCGCACGGTGCTTGTGCGAGGACCTGCGCTGGTTGATGATCCGGTGACTCAGAAAGCTTACGGTTTGCGTGTTCGGCTTGGTGATGCCTAGGGTACCGATTGTGTGGTTAGGAGGGACATGCTGATTGATTATACTCCCTCTTTTGTTTGAGAGCAATTACTTTGATTGGTGAAAGTCATCTCGTTTGGGTCGTTAAGAGGAATTCTCTCAGCCAGTGTCATGTTGTCCGATGAATGATTGACCGTTGGTGATAAATTTAAGTGAGCGAATCTAACAGTTAATATAACCACAGTGATTGTCCTGAGATTAGTCGAAGTCCCGGCCAAAGAAGTATGGGTCATTTGGAGAAGGAGTGTGTGTGTGACATATTCCCGGCACTAATTCGGTGGATGATTCGTCGAGTGATTAAGAAAAGTTACCCGGTCGATGAAACGTGCTTTGATCAAACTGGAGCAAAAAGAGTGATACAAGACAGGGCAGAGTTGGAAAAGGAAAGTAAGCGGAGCTGCGGGGATAGCGCGGAACAAACAAACACCTAAGGAGCTGAACCTCGCATGCTGTCAGACCCGATTCGGGCCGAAGGCGAAAAAAGGTATAACAGTGTTAATGGTGCGGTGAGTGTGGACTCACTTATTTTCTGTGACGAGTGTGAAATGTACCTGCAGATCAGTCTATAATCCGGAACGCGGTTCTCTAAGGAGGGGGCTGTTGAATCTTCCACCGGACGGAAGACACCGCAGGCCATCCGTCACCGCAACCCCAACGATTCCCCTGATCACGGTGGTGTCCTCCTGCCAACGTACGAGGCGTGAGGATAGAGCGACCGTGCTGGTGAATCATTCGGCTGTACCATTGGCGACGCAATGATGAGCCCCAACGCACTCTACGTATCCGAAAAAAAAGGATGAGGCGGACCGCCACCGCGCGTCATTACGAGAGAAGCCCAGAAGATCCTCCAGGGCTAGACCCTACATTTGAGAGGGATCCGGTGGATGATCAGTCCCCGCAGTTGTACAACAAAGGAGATGAGACGGACCCCGACGAAGAAGAAGAATTTCACCTGTGACGTCTCGAGGAACTCCGTGAATGGAAGGCTATCCGACAGGCACGGTTGGCCAATTCCTCCCAGGAGGACCCAAAGGAAGACGACACGCGCCACCCAGATGAGCAGCGCGACTCCATGCAGGTGGAAGACTATGTATCAGACGAAGAGCGGGAGCTTGAGGCGGATGAAGGGCCCGTCTTGCTCCATAAAGTCATGACGCCAGATGGAAGGACCGTTTACAAGGCAGTGGACATGACGCCAACGCAGGACGCACCGCGGCGCCTCGAGTCCTCTATCCCAAGGGTGTCCTCGCCTGCACCTTCTGTCATCCATGGCGGGAATTGTGCTGACTTGGATGATGCCCAGGAGGACCAAGCAGAGGAAGAAGAAGTATTGTTGGATCACCCTTCGGTGCAGGCTTTACACGCCCTGCATCAACTCGTCACCTTCTG
The DNA here is from genome assembly GCA_023375785.1 of Penium margaritaceum. Classification (NCBI taxonomy): domain Eukaryota; kingdom Viridiplantae; phylum Streptophyta; class Zygnematophyceae; order Desmidiales; family Peniaceae; genus Penium; species Penium margaritaceum. The sequence continues at coordinate 273,485 of SZWC01001006.1, forward strand.
TCCTCCGGCATTCCCCTCTCGCCCAACCGTTCACCCTCGTCGACCGGCATTGGACAGCGGTGTGTCTCCACCACAAACAGACAGGAACTTGGAGGCGATGGGAAAACAGCAAAGGGAAGCCCGACGGGAAGGCCCATCTATCGTGACTTCACGTCATACAGATGCTGAGCAACAACCCCAACACCAACAGCAAACGAGCAAGGCATCCTCTGTGTTGGGAGCGTCGCGCCGCCGAGAAGTCCCAGCTCAAGGAGGAATCAATGCTTCATCCACGGTCGGACCCACCAGACAAGTACGAGCCTTGGGGGACACGCATATCCTAACAGGGGCTCCGTCAACCAAATATATTGTACCACCTGTCCAATCAAAGATGCAGTCATGTCATCATCAAACAAGCAAGACGTTAACCATACCCGTGGCAGGAAGACTCCAGTAAAGACCCTGAATGACGGGTGGTTCAACTGACCTGGGCAAGGATCATTGGCTCGTGGAGGCAAGCAGTATACTGTGCGAGTACAAGCAAGTCCAGTAAGATAGCACATGAGAAGTTCTGGGCTGGGAGGAACCGATGCAGGACGTGCTCGACCAAGGGGAGCAGTAGTCGCTTCATCGGCTGGTGTTAGGGCAGTTGGCCTGGTGCAAGCACATCGATCCCACCTGGGGGCCCCGCCACGGGCGTAGGTGCTAATGGTGCCTCCACAGGAACTGACTTTTAACCGAGCGACGAAGGCTTCTTACACTCTCCCAAAGCTCGACGTCTTCAAGGGTGAACCAGAGGAGGACCCGGCCATGTGGCTGTTCAAGTTGGGCACTTGTCTCGATTATGGGTTGTTATCTCCTGACTACATTGTCCCAGCAGTGCACCTAGCGCTACAAGGGAAAGCTTTGGAGTGGTTCACTGCATAGCATAAGGAACGTCCTTTTGCTGACTTTGATGATTTGGCAAATAGGATGACCGAGCGTTTCGACCTCATGAGCCTCGAAGAAGTAGAGCTCCACATTCGTACCATCCGCATGAAGGCTGGAGAAAACATCAAGTTACACAACGACAAGTTTACCAAGATCTCGGTGCGATGTGTCGACATACCCTTGCGCATGATTAAGGAGTATTACCGGGATTCTCTTGTCCTGGGGATCGCTTACACATTTGGATTTACGACATTTCAGCACATTAGACGCACTGAAGGAGGAAGTAGAACATCAGCAAAGGGAAATCAAACGACAAGCGGCTCAAGAACAGTTTGCTCTAAAGCAACATGTGGCGCCCACTATTTGCATGCCTACATGAGCTTGGACACCCAACCTGAGGAACCCCCATAACTACCCACCCGTGAGTTGCTATGGATGCGTAGAATTCACCCATCGGCACCGAGAATGTCCCAATCCCACCTTAATGCCAGGCGTGTCACCCAGAGGAGGACAATACCAAGGACGCGGACCGGTTGGACCAGGACCTGCCGCTGCACGGCAAGCTGTTGATCCCAACATCACCGCCCGTCCCTCTGGTCCGGTGGGCAATGGGCCGGCGCAATGGAAGGCGTATGCGCAGTAGAGGGAGACGGGAGAGACACCAGTTGCTACTCAGTCATCTACCTCAGATACTCCTACACGGAATGTGAAGCTCGATCTTCCCCGCTCCGAAGAACAGACCTCGGAGACTCCCCCGACGGCTGCAGAACAGGAACTGGTCACGGTGGCTCAAGTACAAGGTGTGGAAGGATGGTCGATTACGGAGATGTATGAGTGCATGCGCCAATATAAAGAGCAACAGGAACGGGCTAAAGCTGACCTGCAAACATGTGTCGAAGCGCGCTCGACACGGTTACCAAGTCAGATTTTGGCGATGCCCCCAAAGCCCCCACCTTAACCGCGCACGCGCCCTCCAAGGGGTCCCACACCTCCACGTCGTCGGAGGATGACATTTGCGCCTTCAGCATGCGACGAGCCCACGGCAAGTGCCCTGACCTCCTTCCACCGTCCCTTCTAGGAGATATCCTTTGGAGAGTATCTACAGTAAAATCCCACCTCGTAGCGGTTCTGCACGAATACGCCGAAAAGCTTCGACCTGCCGGCATTCACCTTAGCTGCACTCGGGCCCCACATGACTGACTCAGCCGGGTAGCCAAATAAGCTGAACCTGACACATGGAGGTGGCGGCCCATGCCCCTTGCACCACCACGAATGTAGGCTCCCCACCATGAAGTGGCTAGCTGTTATGTGTGGATATGTGGCAAGACGTTCCTTGTAATCATCGCCCTTGGCGCCACCCATACCACGGTGACACTTCAAGTCTTGCAAGCAATCGGCTGGCAGCACAAGATTCAACCAACAACTAAGGTGTTCACGAATGCATCCGACGACATGGACGCAGGACACGGTGTCGTATAAGGATAACCTTCCCCTGCATGTGGGCCTCATCCACGACGTTGTGCATGTGCAGGTCATGGTGGCCCGCACCTACGATGTCCTGCTAGGAACAGACTATCTCATCCCCCGACAAGTAGGCCTGTTCTATGCGGACGGAGTCATGAAGTTGATGTCATCAGGGTATACCACCTATACAGCTCTGATTGTGGGCCCAAGGACGTCAATGCCTACGAAGTTCGGTCACATCTTCTCCGTGGAAGAAGCCCGTGCTGAAGACCACGCAGCCAAGAATTCCATCATGGCATTCCCCAAGGATGATGCCTCTCCTGTGATTGCGCCACAAGCCGAGGAAGAAGAGATGATGGATTGCACACCCACACCCCAGCAGCCATGCCCTGAACGAGCACAAGCTACTCCGACGGATGATCGACCGAAGCTCCCCATGGGACCAATACCCAAACCGTCAGCAGAATCCCCCACATGGCTGTTCATTCCCACGACAGAACGCCACCGTGCTGACCTCAGCCGGGCCTCGATCACCTCACCTCATCCAGGGCCTCTTCAGGTGTCGAGCCGCCCACTCGTACCGGTGACCGCGCAGCCAACAATCCCAAATGATCTTGTCAAGGAGGCGAAGCGCAAAGGGAAAATGTTGGTGTGTGACAACGACACTACCATCTGTGAAGATGTCAGTTCAGACGACTCAGATGAAGAACCCATGAGTGACGTCGGCTCGCTGCGCCTCTATGATGAGCCAACTCCACGTCAACCAAAGGCCCTCACTGTCTCCCCATGTGGCTCCCGCAATTTCAACTTGCAGGTATATGATTATTGGGATCCAGACCCTGATCTCAGAGTCGGTCTGGTGGGGGATGAAGAACTGCCACCACCCACAGTCCTACATTCCAAACAATGGGACCACATACCCCATGAGCACCTAACAGAGGAGCAGAGGTAGGAAGTCAAGGAGCTTCTAATCTACCATGAAGAAATATGTGAAAACAAGTCAAAGAAGATCGGAGCAGTCGACACGGTCCATGTCATTAACACAGGAGACGCAACTGCACATAAGTAGAAGGCTCGACGCTTGCTCTAGGACCAGAAGGACATCATCAATGAGGTCCTGCATGAGCTCAAGGAACAGGGCGTGATTGTCGAAGTGAAAAGCCCATGGCACTCCATTCTAGTGATTATGGGGAAATCGGACGGCACAAAACGGTTTTGTGTTGACTTCCGTGACCTTAACAAGGTCACCATTCAAGAAGCTTACCCCATGCCACTCATCGTCGACATCCAAGAGCGACAGTGCAAAAAGAGTTGGTTTGCCAAGCTTGACGTCAAATCTACCTTTTACACTATTCATATGGATCGAAACTCTATGCTGAAGACAGCATTCATCACCCCGGACGGGCTATATGCCTTCACCCGTATGCCCTTCAGATTGCGCAATGCCAGTGCTACGTTTGAACGCATAATGGACAAAGTACTACGTAGTGTTCCCAACGCATGTTGTTACGTGGATGACTTTATGGTCGCTGCGTTTAGCTTCCAAGAGCTGATGGCTTTGCTTGATGCCGTGTTTTCGGTCCTACACTCCGCAAACCTTCATTTGAAAGCCGCCAAGTGTGTCATTGAGGCGGTTAGCATGGAGTTCCTGGGATTTCTCATCAGTGGATAAGGAATATCTACAGACCCAGCCAAGATTGCAGCCGTCCGTGAGTGGAAGCGCCCCATTACATCATCCGAGGTCAAGATCTTCCTGGGGCTCGTCAGCTTCTACCGCAAGTTCGTCCGTGATCATGCTACGATTGTTCGTCCTTTGCAGCACCTCACTGACCAAGATGAACCCTTTGAGTGGACGGAGGCCTGCGAGCTCGCATGGGTCGAGATTAAGCACCGCCTTATCACGGCGCCGATGCTGGAATTCTCGAATTTCAATCTGCCGTTCGTCATCACAACAGACTTCTCACAGGAAGGTATTGGGGCTATCCTATCTCAACGCGGAGACGACGCCATGATGATGGTGGTCTGCTATGACAGGTGCGCGCTCAACGACGCGAAAGCTAAATATCCTCCTGTGAAAGGAGAATTTCTGGCGGTCTTATGGGCTATCCAGTTATACAGATGTTACGTCAAGAATGGGAAACCCTTCACCATCCTCATATATCATCAGGCCCTCCAATGGCTGCTTACGACGCAAAACCACGAGCGAATTCTTGGCAAATGGGCCCTACGTCTACAAGGACACAACCTCACGATTAAATATGAACCAGAATTTGCGAACCGCAATGCAGATGCTCTTAGCCGATTACCACGTGAAGGGTGGAAGGACCGCAGCTCCCACGAATTACCATCATATGGAGGTGGACCACCTCCGCACGAGCCCCCTCCTGGTGGAACTGTTCTGATTTAAGGCCAGGCGTGCGACCTCACCGTTGAGGAGTACCGCTGGGCATACCCTCTTGAGGGCTTCCCTCAATACGACATGAACGTAGGCCACATCAATGTGCTATGAAGAATCGACCTCTTCAAGAATGTGCCAGGATGGACGCACAAAGAATACGGGGATTGGCTTCACCGTATGCAACATGACCCTGCCCCAGCACCCACGGCGCACACTCTGCCAGTTGTGACGCCGACGCCACCAAGTGCGGTCCGTTCATCAGTGGCAGACGCCATCTGGTAATTTTTTGACCGAACCCACCTCGTGCTGCCTTGGATGGAAGTCCTTACTCATCTGTTGGGGTAAATTATAAAACTTGAGACTTTCTTCGTGGAGATTAACGCCGCACTGGCACCATCCGGGTGGAGAGTGAACTATAGGCTCAAATTGCCGGGACACCGTAGGATGAGGGATCATGTCGATGAAACTCGGCGGGCCATTCACGACATTCTTGATACGTGGGTCCTTACATGGCAACCCATGGCCCTGTGTTGCCAACCATTGCCGGAGTACATGTGTACAGTGATCTCATGCACTGTCTGGATCGCCGGGGTGGAATTTGTCGCTATTGTGGATATGGGGGCGACGCATACCACAGTCGCCATGCGCGTCATTCGGCGGCTTAATTGGTCAAACCTCATCCGAGCCGTCGACCTCTGTTTCGGCACCGCGGGAGGGGAGATCACCCAATCCGAGGACCATATTGATTTACTTCCCCTTTAGGTCAGAAATATTCACCGAAGCTTGCCGGTCCAAGTGTGTGAAACGTCCACATACGATGTCCTCCTCGCGAACGACTGGTTGAGAGCATGCGACGTGATAATTTTGCTCGAGGGAAAATGCATGACGTTGCACGACGATGACGGGGCGCCATCATACGTCCCGCTTCAATTTGAAGCAACGGAAATGCCACATCAGCGAGACGCTTGATTGCTGACGGGGCAGGCCTCTCCCACTAGCCGCTCAGCGCATGCGGGCGAACGATCCACCGGAGCACGCTTTATGAGAATCGTTGCTAATGCACCGGCATCGTCCACGGACAGTAGCGACTCTCCGGAGGATCATGCACCATATCTGACGGAGGTGCATGCCCACATCACAGGACGCAGGAAAACGACGACAGGAGCTTCAGAAGATATCGTCTTCTTAGGAGAACGCGTCTCCACGCGATCACGGGTGATTCAAGGTGAGCGTCCAACACATCAACGTGACCTGGAACCTGACATGCCCCTCGCCCCTCGACAACCACGGCGACATGCCCATCCCGCCCGGCCGTCCCGGATCGCTCGGGCGCCCTCTCGCGGATCGGGACAGCGGTCCTCAAATTTGCGTTCACAAAGTTCACACTGTTTACGCAGCCGCCAGTCAACGGCAGCGAAAACCACAGTTCTGGACACTCTGGAACACACTTATCGCGCAACCACTACTGGAGAACAACGACAGACCGACACCACCAGCCACACGCCAGAGATGGCCCACACCGACTAGGCCCGGTACGAGTACAAACTCGCAGGACGCACGGTGAACGCGGCTGCTGCTTTCGAGTTGGAGGCCCACACGCTCACAGCGTTTCTCACTATGGCGGAAGCATAAGACCTTCTCCACACCTTGTGTATGGATGACCCCTGCCCGGCACCCCCACCCTCACCGGAAGTACCTGACCCTCATAGCAACGAGGCACGGTGGCAAGCATTCGCGCTTCAAATCACCCATAATTGAGCATGGGTAGTCAGAGTGGAGAGACTCTGGGAGCAGCACGGGACGTGGGTGAGGACGTACGCGGATCATGTACGCAGCTCTTCCGCCAACCTGGCTCAAGTGAGGGACGGCCTCGCTGCGTGCAAGTCCGCCCGCGCTGACAGACAGTAGCGCATTCAGGTCCAAGAAACTCGAGCAGTGGCAATCAAAGCGAGACTCCAAGAGGTGCGGCGCCTGCAAGATAACTGGAACGAGGTTGCGGACAGAGGTGACGAGCCACCCGCAGCGGAAGGGCAGTGTCTTATTAACCAAAGAGCAGAGTTGGGCCGAACCCTCCGAGCAACACGTGCAGAGATGGCTCGTTTGACTGTAGGGCTGCAGCAGCTCGAGGCGGAGTTACCAGATCTGCAGCAGCTACGAACTGAGTGCGAGGAGGAGTGGGCAGCCGATCATGCGAGACTGCAGGATATGTCGCAGCAAAGGGCGAGGGCCCTGGCCCTCCGTGAGGATGTCTTCTAGCAATACCGTACCATCTACACGCTGGTTGATCAGGCCAAACAACTCATCAATGAGCGCGTGTAGTACCTACAACAGCAATTGATCCGTGATATGGCCCGCGTGTTCATCACCAGTGCCGTGCACAGGCTGGAGGACGAGTGGGATGAGTACCTCGAAGAATTACGGCACCTCTATCCGCTGGACGTTTTGCACTACTACCGGACCGGCAGCCTTCTGCTACTTCCTACACTGGACCATGATCCCCACCCACCCAGAACGAATCCAGCCCAACCTCCTTCCATTCCTGGCATGGAGTTTTCATCTGTACCATCACGACTTCCTCCGCTTTCTTTACCTCCTCGACCTCTCTCTTCACCGCGGAGCGCGAGCTTTCCGCTGCTTTCTCGACTGGGTGGTGTAGTATTACCAGCAAGGTCCTCTTCCTGCAAACCTGCATCCTTTTCCTCACCGTGGGATCATGCTGCGGACTTCATACCGCCATGTGGAGGGAGATCGGCAGGATCATGCAGGCCTCACAGTTATCTTCCCGGTACAAACTGTCGACCCTCCTAACGCGATGGCACTGAGGGTGCTCATGCGCTGGCTTCACCGTCAGCGGCTCGGCCCTTCCTCCTCGGCATCTAATTCAAGCACCAATGGTGAAGAATTGCCCTGCAACTGTGAGGAGCATTCCTCAACTGACCGTCCACCATTGACTGCCGTCCCACCCTCGGTGTCCGCCCTTCCTCCCTTGACATCCACTCAAGTGGGGATCATCGCAGGTCCGCCGCACCCTCGACCCGCGCCGCCTGTGGCTGCAGCGACCACATCTCCAACGACTGCGTCGCCTCCGGTGGATCAGCTGTCGACTTCTCTTGCTTCCCCTCCACCCTCCTCTCCTCCTCTCTGTAGCGGGACTTAAAACGTGCTTCCTGTCTTCAGTCCTCTCCCCCACCCGCTCTCTCCTCGTGGCGGAAATAAAGAAGAGAAACCAGCGTGAAGACAGGAGCACATCCGAGCACCCACAATAAAAGAACCGCACGAATCTCAACAGACACGCACAACCGAGATCCGTGCACCGACAGTATCATGTCCCAAAGTCCTGGAGAAACCCGACAAGCTACGCTCTGGCAAAATCATCGCAACACGTCTCTCAAAGAACACGAACTAGCGCTTCCACCCCGCAGGGGTCCTAGCGAAGTCCAAGCAAGACTAATTTAAGGTATCTTAGATCAATGTACTCTTGCTTCCACTATTCCATCAATCAATCATTTATCTTCATCACTCTCGCAACTGTCATCGGTTCCATCCTCGGCCGGCTGCCTGTCTCGCATCGCTCACCTCCAGAACTTGTTAGTGCCAACCTGCTCAACTCATAACTTTTGCCAATTAGCGTCACGAGCCATCCCGTCTCGCACTCTTCCCTCCTCAAAATTCTGACATGGTATCAGAGCACTAGGTTTCTGTCAGAAATGTATGTTCTCTGACTCCGATTCTTGTTGCGGAAAGAGGCTCCGGATAATACAAGCAGAAGTCCAGGTCACCTCTCGCAAGAGAGAATAAATAAACGGTCCAGCGGTCCCATGCAAACCGTTACCGACCAAAGTGACAATAAGTTGCTCGCGTCCGGCTAGC
>SZWC01001006.1:282132-309976 GCA_023375785.1 Penium margaritaceum
GAAATGTATGTTCTCTGACTCTGATTCTTGTTGCGGAAAGAGGCTCCGGATAATACAAGCAGAAGTCCAGGTCACCTCTCGCAGGAGAGAATAAATAAACGGTCCAGCGGTCCCATGCAAACCATTACCGACCAAAGTGACAATAAGTTGCTCGCGTCCGGCTAGCGAAGAAGCCGTTGCTCGTATGTCCTGTTTGCCTGTATATATGGAGGATGTTCATTCCCTCCAAAACTGAACCAGAATAGTTCTGCCCATCCTGTTCCCCTTTGGTTCTTTGGCCTCGCCGCCGTGTCCTCGCTCTGCTCATCTCTCACACTTCCTGTCTTCTCCACCTCTTAACGCTTTGCTCAGTCACTCTCGCTCCTTCACTCAGCCCTCACACTCCGCCAATCATCACTCACATGGCAAGCACCCTCTCTCACATCAACTTGTCTACCTCGGCTACCTCGCTTCTCAGTCTCCACCTGCTCTTGCGACTAACTGCTTGCATCGCTCTCGCCTACGTCACTCTGCTAACGCCCGAATGCGTGTCTATTGCCTCTGCTTACTTCTGCCGTCGTCACTCTCGTGACTACATTCTTCTGACATGGTATCAGAGCTTCGGGCAACATCACCTGGAGATCCGTGACCGTCTGATCGCCCTGCCGTCGTCCTCGCTCCATCACTTCTGCTCACATTCTCCTGCCACCGCTACCGCCGTCTCGCGCCTCCTCGCTTCATCCGCAGCTGACACCAGCAGTCCGATGAGTTCTCTACGCTGAAGAAACGCCTCGTCGTCCTAAGAAGGCCCTGCGCCCATTTCCGTGCCCGTGGCCAACAACCGGTGACATGTCGCATATATCAGTTGGAAGTGACTCCCGAGCCGCCACCTACTGTCAACTACCGAGAAGCTTCATACTCTCTGTCGTCTGCTGCTCCTCATCACATCTGCCTCCGCCAGCATCTTCCTCGCTTTCTCCTCGCCTCATCAGCCTCATCTGCCTCTTCCTCGCTGTCATCCCCATCTTACCAGCATCCATCATCTCGAGCCACCTTCTCGCATCACCTCCTCGCCTCTTCAGCGGCTGCAGTCAAAGCTGTCGCTGCCGGGATATCGGACACCACCAGTCTTTCTGCTCCCATTTCCGAGTCAACTGGGGAACAAGCCATCACTCTCCCGGCATCAGCAGTCTAAGTCCCTGCCCGCTGCCTGACTTCCTCTGCCACAGCCAACTTCCTCCAGCCAACAGGATATCGGACACCACCAGTCTTCCTTCTCCCACTTCTGAGCCAACTGGGGAACAAGCCGTCACTCTCCTGAACGCAAGAGGAAGTGGTTGTTTCACCTCCATCTGTCGCACCGCGTTTCATCCTCTCCCTCTCCGCCCACGTCGCTCTCAGTCTCTCGCCGTCTTCATCTGCCTCCTTCATTCCTCTTCCTCCTCATTCAAGGTTCCTCAGCTTCATAGGCCGCTCGCCTCTGCCTAATCTTCATCCCTCTGTCATCAGTATCATCCGGACCGCCTCCGCATCGCCTCCCCCTCCATCATCAACATTCTCCGCACCGCCTTCCGTTCATCATCCGCATCAGCATCATCTCCTCAGGCACGTGGTTTCGCCCCTGTGCCCACTCCATCATCAATTGTTTTTTGCCATCATCCGCTTTAGCTCCGCTCGGCACAAGGATCCGCCCGGTCGTATCGCCTTTTCCGCGACGACCTGCGCCCACGGCGGAAACTTCCTTCGGCGCACGTGGTTCTGGCCTTGCGCCCACTCATCAATCAATTGCTTCTCCGCTTCGCATTGCTTCCAGTTTGGCACAAGGATCTGCCCGGTCGCTTCGCCTTTTCCGTGACGACCTGCGCCCACGGTGAAACTTCCTCAACGCACGAGGTTGTGCCCCTGCGCCCACTCATCCATCAATCATTTCCTCCGCTTCAGCTTCCACTTCAGCTCGGTACAAGGATCCGCTCGGTCGCATCGACTTCTCTGCGACGACCTGCGCCCACGCCGTAACTTACTTCTACGCACCCGATTTGCCCCTGCGCCCATTCCATCATCGAGCATTCCTCCTTCATCATCAGCTTCCGCTCCGCTCCGCACAAGGATCCGCCCGGTCGTATCACCTCCCCTGCAACGACATGCGTCTACGCCGAAAATTTCCACAGTGCACGAGGTTCCATCCCTGCACACATCAAGTCCTCATCAGATCTTCTGCCCGTCTTTATCTGCCCTACCCAGTAACTCATTCACATCCTCCTTCACCGCACTCAGCCCTTCTCAGTCCCTTCGCTCCAACCTCTCAAGTCTTCTCTGCCTTCATCGAAACGCTCTTCACCTGCCTCTTCCGTTCCATCAACATCTCCTCTCATCTCACCACCTCTCGGCTTCTCGTCATTTCGAAATGACCTTCATCGCCAAGAGACCTCCTCTTCCAGCAGACCGACCACTTGTCAACACTACCACCAGTATTTATGGACTAGTCAACTTCTCCTCTTTCCCATGGCACTTCCTCACACATTGTGAGGATATGGTACTCAGTGCAAGTGGAGCGACAAACATTCTCTAGTGGTCGCAAGACTTCTGCAACCTCTTCCACTTCCGATACATCAAAGGCGTCCCAATCTCCTGCACCCCCCAACACTACCTTCTCTACAAAGGAGGCGGACGCTTTCCTGCAAATTTTCGCTGCACTCTGGTACCCTTTGTGGAAGAAGAAATTCGAGGAGCCCTGCTGAGCATCACTACTCCCATCTTCCATCCCCTCATTCGCAAATGCAAATGCACCCTCAGCAAAATGTGGAGAGACCTACTTCATGCATGCCGTTGCCCCATGCTTCCGCCAGCCCACGAACCACCAAGACTACAACACTGCTGAGTAGTAGTACCTGCTCAAATTCCACTGGTCCGTGACTGCTACAAGGAAACCTCCCGGGAACCATATTCATCAAGTACTTTGATGGACTCGAGGAGGAAGCCAACCTTACAAGAATCGAGTCAGATTCAGGGAGGGTGTCAGAAATGTATGTTCTCTGACTCCGATTCTTGCTGCGAAAAGAGGCTTCGGATAACACAAGCAGAAGTCCAGGTCACCTCTCGCAAGAGAGAATAAATAAACGGTCCAACGGTCCCATGCGAACCGTTACCAACCAACGTGACAATAAGTCACTCGCGTGTGGCTAGCGAAGAAGCCGTTGCTCGTATGTCCCGTTCGCCTGTATATATGGAGGATGTTCATTGTCTCCAAAACTTAAACAGAACAGTTCTGCCCATCCTGTTCTCCTTTGGTTCCGCGGCTTCACCGCAGTGTCCCCGCTGTGCTCATCTCTCACGCTTCTTGTCTTTGCCACCTCTCAACGCTTCGCTCAGTCACTCTCGCTCCTTCACTCAGCCCTCACACTCCGCCAATCATCACTCGCCTAGCAAGCACCCTCTCTCACATCAACTTGTCTACCTCGGCTACCTCGCTTCTCAGTCTTTACCTCCTCTCACGACTAACTGCTCGCATCGCTCTCGCCTACGTCACTCTGGTGATGCCTGCATGCCTGTCTGTTGCTTCAGCTTGCTTTTGCTGCTGTCACTCTCGTGACTACATTATTTTGACAGTTTCCAGCCCTAGTTGACAGGCCACCATGATTGCAGTGATCTTCTTCATAGTCGCAATTGTGCTTGTTCGCCTCCTTCCACCTCGCGCCGCGCCAGCCGATGACAACACAAACGGTGACACCGCACCTGAGCCCTCCATTCTCGATGTTGCACAAGTTTCCGTTCAAGATGGAGAACCTCCTCCGCTGACTCTTCTTACAACATCTGCCTCCCTCTACATTGAACTAGTTCTCGACTCAGGGTGTGTTATTCATGCTCTCAAAGATGCTGACGTCACCACACCATTGGCAACACCAGCAACCATCACCAGTGCCACCAAAGGAATGACATATCTCTGCCGCTACTCCGCTACTCTCACGTCTCCGGGAGCACCAAGTGGACAGGTCCGGGGTTACCATACCCCTGACCTACGACACAATCTCCTTTCTGTTCATCAACTCCAAAAGGAAGGTGTAAACATCTTCTCCCCCGCCTATGGTTCGGAAGCCCAACTGACGATAGCTGATAACAAACCGCATGCAACCTTCACAGTTTGCAACAACCTCTATCGCCTGCAGATTCCTCGCACAACAGCAATATTTGCTATTGAAGCCGACACTCAACCCTCCACCTGTGAGTGCCGCAGCCTCTCACGTCCTCTACTCCTGCATCATCATTGCCTTGGTCATCAAAATTTCAATGCGCTTCTCCGTGTTCAGGCCAAAAATATGGTAAAAGGCCTGCCATTGCTCTCCCTACTAACTCGCCTTGCATGACCATCCTGCACTGCTTGCAGTCTTGGGAAATTAAGAGCATCCCCTCACCCTCCTCGAGCCGCTCGAACAGCGAGACCTCTTGACATCCTCCACATGGATCTTGTGGGACCAATTCGTCCCACCTCCCTTCGAGGCTATGAGTACTTCCTCACCATTGTGGACGACCATTCTCGCTTCGGCGCCACAATCCCTCTCAAGTCTAAAGCCGATGCCAAGCCCGCCTTCGTCAAGTGGTCAAAGTATTAGATGAGTCGCCTCAACCGGTCCATTCGTAAAATCCGGACAGACAGAGGTAGTGATTTCCTATCTCATGAGCTCCGTGTATTCCTGGCAGAACGCGGCATTGGGCATGAGATGAGTGTCCCAGAAGCACCCAAGAAGAACGGAGTGGTAGAAAGACAGAATGGTGTCCTGGCCGCTTTCACACGCACTCTACTTGTGCATGCCGGAGCGCCGGAAACCTTCAGGACCTATGCATTTCGCTATGCCACCAGGGTACACAACTTTTATCCAGCCAAGCATCTTCCCGACATCACCCCAGCAGAACTCTGGCTGGGATATACGCCAGATATCTCCAAGCTTCGTGTCTGGGGTTCCATAGCCTACGTCCTACTCTTTCAACTTGACCGAGCTCACGCGCGTCTCTCCAAATTTGGGCCACAAGCCTCACGCNCTGGCCGCTTTCACACGCACTCTACTTGTGCATGCCGGAGCGCCGGAAACCTTCAGGACCTATGCATTTCGCTATGCCACCAGGGTACACAACTTTTATCCAGCCAAGCATCTTCCCGACATCACCCCAGCAGAACTCTGGCTGGGATATACGCCAGATATCTCCAAGCTTCGTGTCTGGGGTTCCATAGCCTACGTCCTACTCTTTCAACTTGACCGAGCTCACGCGCGTCTCTCCAAATTTGGGCCACGAGCCTCACGCTGCATGTTCGTTGGATTCGCCCTCAACTCCCCTAGCTACTTAGTTTACGAGCCGGACCTCAAACAGGAAACCTGTAGCATAGATGTCCAGTTTGATGAAGTTACTCATTTGTTCCGGCAATCCGCGCTTATCTCCACTACTCCTCTTACCTGGACACTCTTTCCTGAACAAGCTATAATGCCTACAACTCCGGCCACCTTACCTCTTGCAGTCGCTCCTGCCACACCAGCAACTCCTCCAACAGTATCCACTCCACCAATCCTCTCTCCTACACACACTCCCACACAACCACGAACAATGGCACTACCACCACTCACTCCTCTCACTCTTAACGCTGATTTGCAATCCATCTCAGAACATCTGCCAACACTCGGAAGCACACTTCCCTCAGCAACACTAGTCCCTCCTCCAGCCGCAGCAGCACCAGCACTAACAACAACAGTAGCAGACACAGAAGAACCTACAACAACTACAGTATCTGGGGTACCAGTCCCGAGAATGACACCAGTAGCAGAACTGGTGCTCCCATAGTCTACCAGAAACAGAGCAGCAGCCTCGCTTATCACCCTAACTGACACAGACGGAGACCTTGACATCCAGGAGGATCGCCAGGTGGAGCTTCTTCGAACCTCCTTCCTGCCCTCCTGGATTGCAGCTGGAGACGGTCTCATCTCTCTTCGATGACCAACTCCTCCCATGAATCTTCGACGACGATGCAATCCTCGCCTTCCTCTACTCAGCACAACCATTACCACAGCTCCCATTGCCATCCCCATAAAATATGCGGAGGCTGTAAATGGGCCCCAAGCAGACCAATGGCGAGTCGCCATTTCCAACGAACTGGCCTCCTTTAAGGCTACCTCCACCTACACTGACGTACCTCGACCAGCTCACACCAATGTGGTCACAGGGAAATGGGTCTTCCGTGTTAAGACTCGTCTAGGGAAGCCACCAGAATTCAAAGCTCGTTATGTGGCAAAGGGGTTCTCACAGCGATATGGTGTGGACGTCTTTGACACCTTCTCACCCACTGCCAAGCTGACCACCCTACGAGTCCTACTACATATTGCGGCCACTAAAGAGATGGAACTACATGCCATGGACGTGTCCATGGACTTTCTCCAAGGAGATCTGAACAAAACTTTCTCCTTGGCGTATCCGAAGGCTACACACCAGACCAGCCCAACACTCTCTGGAAGCTACATCGCCCAGTCTATGGGCTCAAACAATCCCCTCGAGAATGGCATGCCAAACTCCGAGCAACTCTCATTTACCTGGGATTCACGGTTTCCACTGCCGATCCCAGTCTGTTCCTCCGTTCTTGACCAGATGAGCAGACCTATATTATGATCTATGAGGACGATCTTGCTCTCACCTCCAACAATCCTTGTGCTCTCGAGGATCTGAAGCAAGCACTCCTGGGACGTTTCACCATGAAAGACCTTGGGGAACTGACCCATTATCTGGGAATTGACATCAAGAGGGACCGGGAGAAGTGACTCATCACTCTGTCCCAAGAACCCTACATTGCCTCACTCCTGAAGCACTTCAGACTTGAGAACAGCAACGAAGCTCCAACCACCATGACGGTGGATCACAAACTTACCTCACCAGCATACACAGTCTCATCACCTTCCCCATAATCCTATCCTGAACTGGTGGGGTCACTGATGTATGCCATGGTCTGCAGGCTTGCTGCTTGTACCCCATGAATCCCCGAGGCCGTTGTACGGATGGGGGCAAGCAGGTTTCCAGTTGGCTGCTGGACGAGGGGCCCTCTCAAGGCAAATAACGTCTTTGGCGTGAGGCGGTGGGAACGGGCACGTGGCCATGTTGCCGTTTGGGATACCGAAATGCCCGCAGATGCGGTCGCAAGTGTCGCTTGACGTAACGCCGCACGAGCCACAAAAGAACCCAGGTTTCCTTGAGGCCGTAGGCACTGGCCGACAGTGACGCGAGAGGGCCAGCGTTAGATGATCTCCATGGAGACGCCCGGCAGGAGGGGGGTTGAAGACCGCATGGTTCAGACGGTACGCAGAGGCAACAGAGGTTGAAGATGGAAGGGATGACGATTCCATCACAGATGGTGCAGTCTGGCACCGAGGTGCCATGGATGCACCTCGTTCCTACAATTGCAATGCTCTATTTGCGTATGAGTGACGCGGAACGACTAGTATTACTTCATATCGTTGTTACGACGCGGATCCATCGTCAACCACCCGAGCGGTGGGTGGTTGCAAGGGCCCCTGCCCCTGCCCCTGCCTCCTGCCAGGCCTCATCGGCCTCGCTCAAGGCATAGGACCAGACCGGTGGGTGGTTGCGAGGCCCTGCCCCTGCCTCCTGCTCCCCGCCAGGCCTCGTCGGCCTTTGGATCCATGCTCCGTTCACCATCAATCCAAGCGGATCAATGGTGGACGGGCTGGTCAGCCCTCAGCCGGCGACCACCGGCTGTGGATCCACGGCCGGTGACCACCGGCAGTGGATCGATCCGACGAGGAGCCACCGTCGATGGATCCACGGCCGGCGACCACCGGCAGTGGATCGATCCGACGAGGAGCCACCATTGATGGATCCACGGCCAGCAAACACCGGCAGTGGATCGATCCGACGAGGAGCCACCGTCGATGGATCCACTTCCGGTGACCACCGGCAGTGGTTCCATCGACAATTAGCCCTCATCGATCGTTCCTCGGCCGTCGGCAAATCGATCGACATCAATGGATCGTCGGTTCTTGCTCGCCGTCGGTAGAGAGATAGACGGCGTCCGAGCAACCGACGGGGATTGATTGCATCAACTGATTGATCGACGGCAATTGAATGCATCAAAAACAAGAAGGGGCATTGCAAAACTTTCGAGCTGCGAGTTTCATCGTGAACCTCGCGTTTGCGCTGATTTTGCCACCAGGAGCGCACAAAATGATAGTTAAAAAAATGGACTGAAGTACGATTTGCGGACAGAACTGAAAGTAAACATATTCAGAAAGAAATCAACAATCATCCACGTACGTGGACTCAAACTGTGCAGCAGGAGTAATTGTTGATATGGCAGTGAAACAAACAGTGACCGGTGGACCAAATATCTGCCACCTGTCGGATATCCCTATCATACCCCACAATAATTTTCATTTTCACTTGACACCTCAATTCAAGAGAATTTCAGAAATATATGTCCATTAAGATAATTTCAGAAATCATTGGAATGTCAAACCCTGGTTCAACAATTTTAAAAGAGAATATCAAACCCTAATATGANCCGAGGACCCCACCTCGCGTTTTTTGGCGAACGCGAACGCGGTCCACATCAAGGCCCCCTCGATGTAGACCGGCCACAGTGACAGGGTCACCTCGGAACCCCGGGTCAACACTGAGGTAGAATACTGGTGGTTTGGTGTGGCTATTGTGCGCAATGCCTTGACAAAGTTGGCATGTGCCACTGACCATGACCATAAAGTTTACCAAGTGACTTTAACTTCTACGAATCGAAACACGAGTCAGCCACGATCAGAGTGCCCAATCACAGTACACATCTAATATGCATGACCTTGCAGGTATAAACAAGTTACAAAACCGGTGGCTTGTCATGGCTATTGTGCGCAATGCCTTGACAAAGTTGGCATGTGCCACTGACCAAGACCACAAAGTTTACCAAGTACCTTAAACGGCTATGAATCATAACACGAGTCAGCCACGGTCAGAGTGTCCAATCACACTGCTGATATACAGGACATGACCTTACAGGTATAAACAAGGTACAATACTGGTGGCTCGGTGTGGCTATTGTGTGCAATGCGTTGACAAAGTTGGCATGTGCCACAGACCATGACCACAAATGTATCCAAGTGACTTTTACTTCTATTGATCATAACACGAGTCAGCCACGGTCAGAGTGTCCAATCAAAGTGCCGATGTACTAGGCATGATCTTGCAGGTGCAAACAAGGTAGAATACTGGTGGCTCGGTGTGGCTATTGTGCGCAATGCCTTGACAAAGTTGTCATGTGCCACTGACCATGACCACAAAGTTTACCAAGTGACTTTAACTTCTACGAATTGTAACACGAGTCAGCCACGGTCAGAGTGCCCAATCACAGTGCACATCTAATATGCATGACCTTACAGGTATAAACAGGTTAAAAAACTGGTGGCTTGGCACGGCTATTGTGCGCAATGCCTTGACGTAGTTGGCATGTGCCACTGATCATGACCACAAAGTTTACCAAGTACCTTTAACGGCTATGAATCATAACACGAGTCAGCCACAGTCAGAGTGTCCAATCATAGTGCAGATATACTGCGCATGACCTTGCAAGTAGGAACAACGTAGAATACTGGTGGCTCGGTGTGGCTATTGTGCGTAATGCCTTGACAAAGCTGGCATGCGTAACTGACCATGACCAAAAATGTATCCAAGTGACTTTTACTTCTATTGATCATAACACGAGTCAGCCACAGTCAGAGTACCCAATCACAGTGCACATCTAATATGCATGATCTTGCAGGCATAAACAGGGTTAAAAACCGGTGTCTTGGCACGGCTATTGTGCGCAATGCTTTGACAAAGTTGGCATATTACACTGACCATGACCACAAAGTTTACCAAGTGACTTTAACTTGTACGAATTGTAACACGAGTCAACCACAGTCAGAGTGCCCAATCACTTTTCAGATGTACTAGGCATGAGCTTGCAGACATAAACAAGGAAAAAAACCGGTGGCTTGGCACAGCTATTGTGCGCAATGCCTTGACAAAGTTGGCATGTGCCACTGACCATGACCACAAAGTTTACCAAGTGACTTTAACTTGTACGAATTGTAACACGAGTCAACCACAGTCAGAGTGCCCAATCACTTTTCAGATGTACTAGGCATGAGCTTGCAGACATAAACAAGGAAAAAAACCGGTGGCTTGGCACAGCTATTGTGCGCAATGCCTTGACAAAGTTGGCATGTGCCACTGACCATGACCACAAAGTTTACCAAGTGACTTTAACTTGTACGAATTGTAACACGAGTCAACCACAGTCAGAGTGCCCAATCACTTTTCAGATGTACTAGGCATGAGCTTGCAGACATAAACAAGGAAAAAAACCGGTGGCTTGGCACAGCTATTGTGCGCAATGCCTTGACAAAGTTGGCATGTGCCACTGACCATGACCACAAAGTTTACCAAGTAACTTTAACTTCTATGAATCGTAACACGAGTCAGCCACAGTCCGAGTACCCAATCACAGTTCAGATGTACTAGGCATGACCTTACAGGTATAAACAAGGTAAACCACCGGTGGCTTGGCATGGCTATTGTGCCCAATGCCTTGAAAAGCTGGCATGTGCCACAGACCATGACCGCAAAGTTTACCAAGTACCTTAAACGGTTATGAATCACAACACGAGTCAGCCACAGTAAGAGTGTCCAGTCATAGTGCAGATATAATGGGCATGACCTTACAGGTATAAACAAGGTAGAATATTGGTGGCTCGGCGTGGATATTGTGCGCAATGCCTTGACAATGTTGGCATGTTCCACTGACCATGACCACAAATACAAGTAAGTGACGTTTCATTCTAGTGATCATAACACAAGTCAGCCACGGTCAGAGTGTTCAACCACAGTGCAGATGTACTAGGCATGACCTTGCAGGTGCAAACAATGTAGAATACTGGTGGCTCGGTGTGGCTATTGTGTGCAATGCCTTGACGAAGTTGGCATGTGCCACTGACCATGACCACAAAGTTTACCAAGTGACTCTAACTTCTACGAATCGTAACACGAGTCAGCCACGATCAGAGTGACCAATCGTTGTGCACATCTAATATGCACCATATTGCATGTATAAACAAGTTAAAAAACCGGTGGCTTGGCATGGCTATTGTGCGCAATGCCTTGACAAAGTTGGCATGTGCCACTGACCATGACCACAAAGTTTACCAAGTACCTTAAATGGCTATGAATCATAACACGCGTCAGCCACGGTCAGAGTGTCCAATCACAGTGCAGATGTACTAGGCATGAAATTGCAGGTGCAAAAAAGGTAGAATACTGGTGGCTCGGTGTGGCTACTGTGCGCAATGCCTTGACAAAGTTGGCATGTGCCACTGACCATGACGACAAAGTTTACCAAGTGACTTTGACCTCTACGAATCATAACACGAGTCAGCCACGGTCAGAGTACCCAATCATAGTGCACATCTAATGCGCATGACCTTGCAGGTCTAAACAAAGTAAAAACCCCGTGGCTTGGAACGACTATTGTGCGCAATGCCTTGACAAAGTTGGCATGTGACACTGACCATGACCACAAAGTTTACCAAGTATGTTAAACGGCTATGAATTATGACACAAGTCAGCCACGGTCATAGTGTCCAATCACAGTGCAGATATACTAGGCATGACCTTACAGGTATGAACAAGGTAGAATTCTGGTGGCTCGGTGCGGCTAGTGTGCGCAATGCCTTGACAAAGTTGGCATGTGCCACTGACCATGACCACAAATGTATCCAGGTGACTCTTAATTCTATTGATCATAACACGAGTCAGCCACGGTCAGAGTGTCTAATCACAGTGCAGGTGTACTAGGCATGACCTTGCATGTGCAAAGAAGGTAGAATACTGGTGGCTCGACGTGGCTATTGTGCGCAATGCCTTGACAAAGTTGGCATGTGGAACTGACCATGACCACAAAGTTAACCAAGAGACTTTAACTTCTACTAATCGTAACACGAGTCAGCCACGGTCAGAGTGCCCAATCATTGTGCACATCTAATATGCATGACCGTGCAGGTATAAACAAGTTAAAAAACCGGTCGCTTGGCACGGCTATTGTGTGCAATACCTTGACAAATTTGGCATGTGCCACTGACCATGACCACAACGTTTACCAAGTACCTTAAACGGCTATGAATCAGAAAACGAGTCAGCCACGATTAGAGTGTCCAATCACATTATAGATATATTGCGCATGACCTTGCAGGTATGAACAAGGTAGAATACTGGTGGCTCGTTGTGGCTATTGTGTGCAATGCCTTGACAAAGTTGGCATGTGCCACTGACCATGACCACAAATGTATCCAAGTGACTTTTAATTCTATTGATCATAACACGAGTCAGCCACGGTCAGAGTGTCTAATCACAGTGCAGATGTACTAGACATGACCTTGCATGTGCAAAGAAGGTAGAATACTGGTGGCTCGACGTGGCTATTGTGCGCAATGCCTTGACGAAGTTGGCATGTGCCACTGACCATGACCACAAAGTTAACCAAGTGACTTTAACTTCTACGAATCGTAACACGAGTCAGCCACGGTCTGAGTACTCAATCATCGTGCACATATAATATGCATGACCGTACAGGTATAAACAAGTTGCAAAACCGGTCGCATGGCACGGCCATTGTGCGCAATGCCTTGACAAATTTGGCATGTGCCACTGACCATGACCACAAAGTTTACCAAGTACCTTAAACGGCTATGAATCAAAACACGAGTCAGCCACGGTCAGAGTGTCCAATCACAGTATAGATATATTGCGCATGACCTTGCAGGTATGAACAAGGTAGAATACTGGTGGCTCGGTGTGGCTATTGTGTGCAATTCCTTGACAGAGTTGGCATGTTCCACTGACCATGACCACACATGTATCCAAGTGACTTTAACTTCTATTGATCATAACACAAGTTAGCCAATGTCAGAGTGTCCAATCACAGTGCAGATGTACTATGCACGATCTTGCAGGTGCAAAAAAGGTAGAATACTGGTGGCTCGGTATGGCTATTGTGCGCAATGCCTTGACAAAGTTGGCATGTGCCACTGAACATGACCACAAAGTTTACCAAGTGACTTTAACCTCTACGAATCATAACACAAGTCAGCCACGGTCAGAGTATCCAATCACAGTGCACATCTAATATGCATGACATTGCAGGTATAAACAGGGTAAAAGACCGGTGTCTTGGCACGGCTATCGTGCGCAATGCCTTGACAAGGTTGGCAAGTGCCACTGACCATGACGACAAAGTTTACCATGTGACTTAAACGTATACGAGTCGTAACAGGAGTCATCCAAAGTCAGAGTGCCCAATCACAGTTTAGATGTACCAAGCATGACCTTGCAGGTATAAACAAGGCAAAAAACCCATGGCTTGGCACCGCTATTATGCGCAATGCCTTGAAAAAGTTGGCACGTGCTACTGACCATGACCACAAATTTTACCAAGTACCTTAAACGGCTATGTATTATAACACAATTCAGCCACGGTCAGAGTGTCCAATGGCAGTGAAGATACACTGGGCATGACCTTACAGGTACGAACAAGGTAGAATTCTGATGGCTTGGAATGGCTATTGTGTGCAATGCCTTGACAAATTTGGCATGTGCCACTGACCATGACCACAATTGTATCCAAGTGACTTTTACTTCTATTGATCATAACACGAGTCAGCCACGGTGAGAGTGTCCAATCAGAGTGCAGATTTACTAGGCATGACCTTGCAGGTGCAAACAAGGTAGGAGAATGGTAGCTCGGTATGGCTATTGTGCGCAATGCCTTGACGAAGTTGGCATGTGCCACTGACCATGACCACAAAGTTTACCAAGTGACTTTAACTTCTACGAATCGTAATACGAGTCAGCTACGGTCAGAGTGTCCAATCACTGTGCATAAGTAATATGCATGACCTTGCAGGTATAAACAAGTTAAAAAACCAGTGGCTTGGCATGGCTATTGTGCGCAATGCCTTGACAAAGTTGGCATGTGCCACTGACCATGACCACAAAGTTTACCAAGTACCTTAAACGGCTATGAATCATAACACGAGTCAGCCACAGTCAGAGTGTCCAATCATAGTGCATATATACTGTTCATGACCTCATAGGTATGAACAAGGTAGAGTACTGGTGGCTCGGTGTGGCTATTGTGCGCAATGCCTTGACAAAGTTGGCATGTGCCACTGACCATGACCACAAATGTATCCAAGTGACTTTTACTTCTATTGATCATAACACGAGTCAGCCACGGTCACAGTGTCAAATCACAGTGCAGATGTACTACGCATGATCTTGCAGGTGCAAACAAGGTAGAATACTGGTGGCTTGGTGTGGCTATTGTGCACAATACCTTGACAAAGCTGGCATGTGCCACTGACCATGACCACAAAGTTTACCAAGAGACTTTAACTTCTACGAATCATAGCACGGGTAAGCCACAGTCAGAGTACCCAATCACAGTGCACATCTAATATGCATGACCTTGCAGGTATAAACAGGGTTAAAAACCGGTGTCTTGGCGCGGCTATTGTGCGCAATGCCTTGACAAAGTTGGCATGTGCCACTGACCATGACCACAAAACATTACCAAGTGTCTTTAACTTGTACGAATCGTAACACGAGTTGGCCACAGTCAGAGTGCCCAATCAAAGTTCAGATGTACTAGGCTTGAGGTGGCAAGTATAAACAAGGTAAAAAACCGGTGGCTTGGCACGGCTATTGTGCGCAATGCCTTGACAAAGTTGGTATGTGCCATTGACCATGACCACAATGTTTACCTAGTACCTTAAACGGCTATGAATCATAACACAGGTCAGCCACAGTCAGAGTGTCCTATCACAGTGCAGATATACTGGGCAAGACCTTACAGGTATAAACAAGGTAGAATACTGGTGGCTCAATGTGGCTATTTTGCGCAATTCCCTGACAACGTTGGCATGTGCCACTGACCATGACCACAAATGTATCCAAGTGACTTTTACTTGTATTGATCATAGCACGAGTCAGCCACGGTCAGAGTGTCCAATCACAGTGCAGATGTACTAGGCATGATCTTGCAGGTGCAAACAAGGTAGATTACTAGTGGCTGAATGTGGCTATTGTGCGCAATGCCTTGACCAAGTTGGCATGTGCCACTGACCATGACCACAAAGTTTACCAAGTGACTTTAACTTCTATGAATCGTAACACGAGTCAGCCTTAGTCAGAGTGCCCAATAACAGTTCAGATGTAATAGGCATGACCTTACAGGTACAAACAAGGTAAACAATTGGTGGATTGGCATGGCTATTGTGCGCAATGCCTTGACAAAGCTAGCATGTGCCACAGACCATGACCACAGAGTTTACCAAGTACCTTAAACGGTTATGAATCATGACACAAGTCAGCCACAGCCAGAGTGTCCAATCACAGTGCAGATATACTGGGCATGACCTTACATGTATAATGAAGGTAGAATATTGGTGGCTCGGTGGGGCTATTGTGCGCAATGCATTAACAAAGTTGGCATGTGCCACTGACCATGACCAGAAATGTAACTAAGTGACTTTTAATTCTATTGATCATAACACAAGTCAGCCACGGTCAGAGTGTCCAATCGCAGTGCAGATGTACTAGGCATGACCTTGCAGGTGCAACTAAGGTAGAATACTGGTGGCTCGACATGGCTATTGTGTGCAATGCCTTGACGAAGTTGCCATGTGCCACTGACCATGACCACAATGACTACCAAGTGACTTCAACTTCTACGAATCGTAATACGAGTCAGCCACGGTCAGAGTGCCCAGTCACAGTGCACATATAATATGCATGATCTTGCAGGTATAAACAAGTTAAAAAACCAGTGGCTTGGCATGNAGGCATGATCTTGCAGGTGCAAACAAGGTAGAATACTGGTGGCTTGGTGTGGCTATTGTGCGCAATGCCTTGACAAAGTTGGCATGTACCACTGCCCATGACCACAAAGTTTACTAAGTGACTTTAACTTCTATGAATCATAACACGAGTCAGCCAAAGTCAGAGTTCCCAATCACAGCGCACATATAATATCCATGACCTTGCAGGTATAAACAGGGTTAAAAACCGGTGTCTTCGCACGGCTATTGTGCGCAATGCCTTGAAAAAAGTTGGTATGTGCCACTGACCATGACCACAAAGTTTACCAAGTGACTTTAACTTGTACAAATCGTAACACAAGTCAGCCACTGTCAGAGTGCCCAATCATAGTTCAGATTTACTAGGCATGAGCTTGCAGGTATAAACAAGGTTAAAAACGGGTGGCTTGGCACGGCTATTGTGCGCAATGCCTTGATAAAGTTGGCATGTGCCACTGACCATGACCACAAAGTTTACCAAGTACCTTCAACAGCTATGAATCATAACACGGGTCAGCCACATTCAGAGTGTCCAATCACAGTGCAAATATACTGAACATGACTTTAGAGGTATAAACAAGGTAGAATACTGGTGGCTTGGTGTGGTTATTAAGTGCAATTCCTAGACAAAATTGGCATGTGCCACTGACCATGACCACAAATGTATCCAAGTGACTTTTACTTCCATTGACCATAACACGAGTCAGCCATGATCAGAGTGTCCAATCACAGTGCATATGTACTAGGCATGATCTTGCAGGTGCAAACAAGGTAGAATACTGGTGGCTCGGTGTGGCTATTGTGCGCAATGCCTTGACAATGTTGGCATGTGCCACTGACCATGACCACAGATGTATCCAAGTGACTTTTACTTCTATTTATCTTAACACGAGTCAGCCACAGTCAGAGTGCCCAATCACAGTTCACATGTACTATGCATGACCTTACAGGTATAAACAAGGTAAAAACCCGGTGGCTTGGCATGGCTATTGTACGCAATGCCTTGACAAAGCTGGCATGTGCCACAGACCATGACCACAAAGTTTACCAAGTACCTTAAACGATTATGAATCATAACACGAGTCAGCCACAGTCAGAGTGTCCAATGACAATGCAGATATACTGGGCATGACCTTACAGGTATAAACAAGGTAGAATACTGGTGGCTCGGTGTGGCTATTGTGCACAATGCCTTGACGAAGTTGGCATGTGCCACTGACCATGACCACAATGTTTACCAAGTGACTCTAACTTCTACGAATCATAACACTAGTCAGCCACGGTCAGAATGACCAATCGTTGTGCACATATAACATGCATGACATTGCAGGTATAAACAAGTTTAAAAACCGGTGGCTTGGCAAGGCTATTGTGCGCAATGCCTTGACAAAGTTGGCATGTGCCACTGTTAATGACCACAAAGTTTACCAAGTATTTTAAACGGCTATGAATCATAACACGAGTCACCCACGGTCAGAGTGTCCAATCACAATACAGATAGTGCGCATGACCTTGTATGTATAAACAAGGTAGAATACTGGTGGCTCGGTGTGGCTATTGTGCGCAATGCCTTGACAATGTTGGCATGTGCCACTGACCATGACCACAGATGTATCCAAGTGACTTTTACTTCTATTTATCTTAACACGAGTCAGCCACTGTCAAATTGTCCAATCACAGTGCAGATGTACTAGGCATGAAATTGCAGATGCAGAAAAGGTAGAATACTGGTGGCTCGGTGTGGGTACAGTGTGCAATGCCTTGAAAATGTCGGCATGTGCCACTGACCATGACCACGAAGTTTACCAAGTGACTTTAACCTCTAGGAATCATAACACGAGTCAGCCACGGTCAGAGTACCCAATCACAGTGCACATCAAATATGCATGACCTTGCAGGTATAAGCAGGGTAAAAACCCGGTGTCTTGGCACGGCTATTGTGCGCAATGCATTGACAAGGTTGGCATGTGCCACTGACCATGACGACAAAGTTTATCAAGTGACTTTAACTTCTACAAATCGTAACAGGAGTAATCCACAGTCAGAGTGCCCAATCACAGTTGAGATGTACTAGGCATGACCTTGCAGGTATGAACAAGGTAAAAAACCCGTGGTTTGGCACGACTATTGTGCGCAATGCCTTGACAAAATTGGCATACGCCACTGACCATGACCACAAAGTGTACCAAGTACCTTAAACGGCTATTAATTATAACACAAGTCAGCCACGGTCAGAGTGTCCAATCACAGTGCAGATATACTGGACACGACCTTACAGGTTTGAACAAGGTAGAATTCTGGTGGCTCGGTGTGGCTATTGTGCGCAATGCCTTGACAAAGTTGGTATGTGCCACTGACCATGACCACAAATGTATCCAAGTGACTTTTAATTCTATTGATCATAACACGAGTTAGCCACAGTCAGAGTGTCCAATCACAGTGCAGATATACTAGGCATGACCTTGCGGGTGCAAACGAGGTAGAATACTGGTGGCTCGACGTGGCTATTGTGCGCAATGCCTTGACGAAGTTGGCATGTGCCACTGACCATGACCACAAAGTTTACCAAGTGACTTTAACTTCTACGAATCGTAACACAAGTCAGCCATGGTCAGAGTGATCAATCATTGTGCACATATAACATGCATGACATTGCAGGTATAAACAAGTTAAAAAACCGGTGGCTTGGCACGGCTATTGTGCGCAATGCCTTGACAANAAGTTGGCATGTGCCACTGACCATGACCACAAAGTTTACCAAGTACCTAAAACGGCTCTGAATCATAACACGAGTCAGCCACGGTCAGAGTGTCCTATCACAGTGCATATGTACTAGGCATGATCTTGCATGTGCAAACAAGGTAGAATACTGGTGGCTTGGTGTGGCTGTTGTGCGCAATGCCTTGAGAAAGTTGGCATGTGCCACTGACCATGACCACAAATGTATCCTTAGTGACTTTTACTTCTATTGATCATAACACGCGTCGGCCACGGTCAGAGTGTCCAATCACAGTGCAGATGTACTAGGCATGATCTTGCAGGTGCAAACAAGGTAGAATACTGGTAGCTTGGTGTGGCTATTGTGCGCAATGCCTTGACAAAGTTGGCATGTGCCATTGACCATGACCACAAAGTTTACCAAGTGACTTTAACGTCTATGAATTGTAGCACGAGTCAGCCACATTCAGAGTGCCCGATCACAGTCCAGATGTACTATGCATGACCTTGCAGGTATAAACAACGTAAAAACCCGGTAGCTTGGCATGGCTATTGTGCGCAATGCCTTGACAAAGTTGGCATGTGCCACTGACCATGGCCACAAAGTTCACAAAGTACCTTAAACGGCTATGAATCATAACACGAGTCAGCCACGGTCAGAGTGTCCAATCACAGTGGAGATATACCGGGCATGACCTTACTGTCAGAAGAGTACAGACACAAGAGTGGCGGTAGCAGAAGCAAGCAGAAGCAATGGGCAGGCACGTGCACGTCAGCAAAGTGACACAAGCGAGAGCGGTCCGAGGTGCTAGTCGCGAGAGCAGGTAGAGTCTGAGAAGCGAGGTAGCCGAGGTAGACAGCTTGATGTGAAAGAGAGAGTGCTTGCGGAGAGAGTGATGGTTGGGGGAGTGTGGGAGCTGAGCAAAGGAGCAAGAGTGAAGAAGCGAAGCATTGAGAGGTGGCGATGACAGGAAATGCGAGGGACGAGCAGGGCGAAGACACGGCGGCGAAGCCGCGGAACCAAAGGGGAACAGGATGTGCATAACTGTTCTGGTTAACTTGAGGGAATGAACATCCTCGGTATAAAAGGTCAGAACAGGACAAATGAGCAAGGCAACGGCTTCTTTCCACTAGCCGGACGTGGGTGACAGGTGTCACTTTATTAGGGGATAACTTGGCTGACGGGTCCGAACGGTCGCCTGACCAGAGAGCCGTTAGTCAAGGTGGCTCAGTCGGTGGACTTGAACCATTATTGAGAGCGAGGTTTTCTTTCTCTTGTCAAGGCTTCATTTCTGACACCCCCCTTGAAGCTTGACAAGATATAAGCGAGCAGAGAAGATCACGGGTAGTAGCGCTCTCAGTATTCCACCCCATTAGAGGATGTGGGAGATTGGGAAGTATGAGGCCGTTCTTCGATGGCTCGAAGTTCTGCTTCTTCTTCCATTCTCCTCTGATCTTTGATGAATGGTTGCAGCTGGAATCGTCGTTCCTCCAGGAGTTCACTGTATGGGGGAGGTTCAAGAGCTGCTGGATGAGGGTCAGGAGGTTCAGCTCCTCTGCTTGAGCAGTAGTCCCTGAGAGCTTGTTTGGTCCGGAAGACAGCCTGATGACGATGAGCTATAATGATAGGGTGGAATTCGTCGTATGTGCTCATGTAGAGAAGTCCTTGCAGTAGATTTTGGGCAGTCCCGTACTCTCTTCTTCCACGTGCAGTTCTGCGGGCTTCTCTGCTTCCAACATTTCGTAGCACATCAAGGAGGTTGTATCCATATATGTCCAGTGTGGCGATTTCACGCCGCAGTTGGCGGTGCCATCGGTCAAAGTTGTGACTCCCATCAGGTGCGAAGCAGAG
The DNA here is from genome assembly GCA_023375785.1 of Penium margaritaceum. Taxonomy (NCBI): domain Eukaryota; kingdom Viridiplantae; phylum Streptophyta; class Zygnematophyceae; order Desmidiales; family Peniaceae; genus Penium; species Penium margaritaceum. The sequence continues at coordinate 302,608 of SZWC01001006.1, forward strand.
TGGGGAAATGTTGTCAGTGAGGGAGGCGACTTCGTTGTACATGAGAATGGCGTGTCGTTCCTCTTCCATGGAGAAGGAGGACTGTTGACAGTTGATTGAAAGGAGAGGGGCAAGAAGATGAGGCCAGTCAGTCTTTACAGGAGGGCCGATGGCGATGCAACGGAGCGGACTTGTTGTATGCGTGTGCTGAAGGAAGTATCAGCGTGGACGCAGGTCGTCGCGGAAGAGGCGATGCGACCGGGCAGATCCGTGTGCCGAGCTGGGAATGATGCGGATGGCGAGGAATTATTGATGATGGAGTGGGCACAGGGGTGAGTCCTCGTACGTGATTGAGGGTACGGCACGGGCGCAGGTCGTCGCGGAAAGGCGATGCGACCGGGCGGATGCTTGTGTCAAACGAGTGATAAAGGCGGAAGATGGCGGAGGAACAATGGGTGGCAGAGTGGGTGCAGGGGCGAGCCGCGTGCACTGATGGAAGTTTCAGCGTGGGCGCGGGTCATCACGATTCGAGCGATGCGACCGAGCGGATCCTTGTGCCGAGCTGAGAACGATTTGCAGAAGCGGAGGATGCGATTGATGGACGAGTGGGCGCAGGGGCGAAACCACGTGCGCTACGAAGTTACGGCGTGGGCGCAGGTCGTCGTAGAACAGGCGATGCGACCGGGCGGATCCTTGTGCCGAGCTGGAAGCAATGTGAAGCAAAGGAAGCGATTGATTGATGAGTGGGCGCAGGGGCCGAACCACGTACGCTGAAGGAAGTTTACGGTGTGGGCGCAGGCCGTCGCGGAAAAGGCGACGTGATCGGGCGGATCCTTGTGTCGAGCGGAACTGAAGCGGATGATGGCGGAAAACGATTGATGATGGAGTGGGCGCAGGGACAAAACCACGTGCACGAGGAGATGATGCTGATGAGAATGATGGACGGAAGGCAATGCGGAGGATGCTGGTGGGGAGGAGGCGATGCGGAGGCAGAGGAAGCGATTGATTGATGAGTGGACGCAGGGACGAAACCACGTGCGCGAGTAGATGATGCTGATGCGGATGATGGATGGAGAGCGGCGCGGAGGATGCTGATGATGAAGAGGAGGCGATGTGGAGGCGGTATGGATGATGCCGAAGACAAAGAGATGAACACGAGGCAGAGGCAAGCGGCTAAATAAGAGGAGGAGACTCGAGTAGGGAGGAGGAGGAATGATGAAGGCAGATGAGGATGAAGGCAGGAAGCTAATGATGATGGAGGAGGCAGGAGGCAGGAAGCGATGTGAGCGGAGAGCAAGGGGACGAGACGCGGCGCGGCAGGTGGAAGCAACACAACCTCTTCTTCTGGCGTTCAGGAGAGTGACGGCTTGTTCCCCAGTTGGCTCGAAAGTTGGAGCAGGAAGACTAGTGGTGTCCGATGTCCTATTGGCTGGAAGAAGTTGGCTGCGGCAGAGGAGGCCAGGCAGCGGACAGGGACACTCGACTGCTGATGCCAGAAGAGTGACGGCTTGTTCCCTAGTTGGCTCTGAAATGGGAGCAGGAAGACTGGTGGTGTCCGATATCCTGGCACTGGCAGCTTTGGTTGCAGCTGCTTACGAGGCGAGGAGGCGATGCGAGAAGGCGACTCGAGATGATGGACGCGGGCGGACTGGGGATAGCAACGATGGCGGAGCAGATGAGGATGATGAGGCAGGATGAATGGGAGGAGATGTAAATGGAGGCAGATGTGATGCGGTGGTAGCGGATGGGAGGCGGCAGGAAGCTTCTCGGTAGTTGACGGCAGGCGGCGGCTTGAGAGTCACTTACAGCTGATGTAGGCGACACGTCACCGATTGTTAGCCACGGGCGCGAAAGTGGTTGCAGGGCCTTCTTAGGACGACGAGGCGTTTCTTCAGCGTAGAGAGCTCGTCAAGCAAAACTGCTGATGTCAGTTGTGAATGAAGCGGAGAGGCGCGGAGTGACGGCAGCGGCGACAGAGAGGAGGCGATGAAGCGGGGGCAACGACAGAGCGATGACGTGGTCACGGATCTCTAGGTGATGTTGCCTGAAGCTCTGATACCATGTCAAAAGAATGAAGACACGAGAGTGGCGGTAGCAGAAGCAAGCAGAAGCAATGGGCAGGCACATGCACGCCAGCAGAGTGACACAAGCAAGAGTGGTCCGAGGGGTTAGTCGCGAGAGCAGGTAGAGCCTGAGAAGCGAGGTAGCCGAGGTAGACAGCTTGATGTGAAAGAGAGAGTGCTTGTGGAGAGAGTGATGGTTGGGGGAGTGTGGGAGCTGAGCGAAGGAGCGAGAGTGATGAAGCGAAGTGTTGAGAGGTGGCAAGGACAGGAAATGCGAGGGACGAGCAGGGCAAAGACACGGCGGCGAAGCCGCGGAACCAAAGGGGAACAGGATGTGCAGAACTGTTCTGGTTAACTCGAAGGAATGAACATCCTAGGTAAAAAGGGTCAGAACAGGACAAATGAGCAAGGCAACTGCTTCTTTCCACTAGCCGGACGTGGGTGACAGGTGTCACTTTATAAGGGGATAACTTGGCTGACGGGTCCGAACGGTCGCCTGACCAGAGAGCCGTTAGTCAAGGTGGCTCAGTCGGTGGACTTGAACCGTTATTGAGAGCGAGGTTTTCTTTCTATTGTCAAGGCTTCATTTCTGACACTTACACGTATAAACAAGGTACAATATAGGTGGGTCTGTGTGGCTATTGTGCGCAATGCCTTGACAAAGTTGGCATGTGCCACTGACCATGACCACAAATGTATCAAAGTGACTTTAACTCCTATTGATCATAACACGAGTCAGTCACGGTCAGAGTGTCCAATCACAGTGCATATGTACTAGGCATGATCTTGCAGGTTCAAAAAAGGTAGAATACTGGTGGCTCGGTGTTGCTATTGTGCGCAATGCCTTGACAAAGTTGGCATGTGCCACTGACCATGACTACAAAGTTGACCAAGTGACTTTAACCTCTACGAATCGTAACACGAGTCAGCCACCATCAGAGTGCCCTATCACAGCGTACATATAGTATGCATGACCTTGCATGTATAAACAAGGTAAAAACCTGGTGGCTTGGCACGACTATTGTGCGCAATGCCTTGACAAAGTTGGCATGTGCCGCTGCCATGACCACAAAGTTTACCAAGTACATTACACGGCTATGAATCATAACACGAGTCAGCCACGGTCAGAGTGTCCAATATCAATGCAGATATACTGGGCATGACCTTACAGGTACAAACAAGGTAGAATACTGGTGGCTTGGTGTGGCTATTGTGTGCAATGCCTTGACAAAGTTGGCATGTGCCACTGACCCTGACCACAAATGTATCCAAGTGACTTTCAATTCTATTGATCATAGCACGAGTCAGCCACGGTCAGAGTGCCCAATCACAGTGCACATCTAATATGCATGACCTTGCAGGTCTAAACAAGTTAAAAAAACCGGTGGCTTGGCACGGCTATTGTGCGCAATGCCTTGACAAACTTGGCATGTGCCACAGACCATGACCACAAAGTGTACCAAGTACCTTTAACGGCTATGAATCATAACACGAGTCAGTCACGGTCAGAATGTCCAATCACAGTGCAGATATACTGGACATGACCTTACCGGTATAAACAAGGTAAAATACAGGTGGCTTGGTGTGGCTATTGTGCGCAATGCCTTCACAAAGTTGGCATGTGCCAGTGACCATGTATCCTAAGTGACTTTTACTTCTATTGATCATAACACGAGTCAGCCACGGTCAGAGTGTCCAATCACAGTGCAGATATACTAGGCATGATCTTGCAGGTGCAAACAAGGTAGAATACTGGTGGCTTGGTGTCGCTATTGTGCGCAATGCCTCGACAAAGTTGGCATGTGCCACTGACCATGACAACAAAGTTTACCAAGTGACTTCAACGTCTATGAATTGTAACACGGGTCAGCCACAGTCAGAGTGTCCAATCACAGTCCAGATGTACTAGGCATGACCTTGCAGGTATAAACAACGTAAAAAACGGGTGGCTTGGCATGGCTATTGTGCGCAATGCCTTGACAAAGTTGGCATGTGCCACTGACCATGGCCACAAAGTTTTCAAAGTACCTTAAACGGCTATGAATCATAACACGAGTCAGCCACGGTCAGAGTGTCCAATCACAGTGCAGATATGCTGGGCATGACCTTACACGTATAAACAAGGTACAATGCAGGTGGCTCCGTGTGGCTATTGTGCACAATGCCTTGACTCAGTTGGCATGTGCCACTGACCATGACCACAAATGTATCCAAGTGAATTTCACTTCTATTGATCATAACACGAGTCAGCCACGGTCAGAGTGTCCAGTAACAATGCATAAGTACTAGGCATGATCTTACAGTAGCAAGCAAGGTAGAATACTGGTGGCTCGGTGTGGCTATTGTGCGTAATGCCTTGACAAAGTTTGCATGTGCCACTGACCATGACCACAATGTTTACTAAGTTTCTTTAACGTCTACGGATCATAACACGAGTCAGCCACGGTCAGAGTGCCAAATCACAGTGCACATATAAAATGCTTGACCTTGCAGGTAAAACAAGGTAAAAAACCGGTGGCTTGGCACGGCGATTGTGCGCAATGCCTTGTGCCACTGACCATGACCACAAAGATGTCCAAGTACATGAAACGGCTATAAATCATAACACGAGTCAGCCACGGTCAGAGTGTCCAGTAACAATGCATAAGTACTAGGCATGATCTTACAGTAGCAAGCAAGGTAGAATACTGGTGGCTCGGTGTGGCTATTGTGCGTAATGCCTTGACAAAGTTTGCATGTGCCACTGACCATGACCACAATGTTTACTAAGTTACTTTAACGTCTACGGATCATAACACGAGTCAGCCACGGTCAGAGTGCCAAATCACAGTGCACATATAAAATGCTTGACCTTGCAGGTAAAACAAGGTAAAAAACCGGTGGCTTGGCACGGCGATTGTGCGCAATGCCTTGTGCCACTGACCATGACCACAAAGATGTCCAAGTACATGAAACGGCTATAAATCATAACACGAGTCAGCCACGGTCAGAGTGTCCAGTAACAATGCATAAGTACTAGGCATGATCTTACAGTAGCAAGCAAGGTAGAATACTGGTGGCTCGGTGTGGCTATTGTGCGTAATGCCTTGACAAAGTTTGCATGTGCCACTGACCATGACCACAATGTTTACTAAGTTACTTTAACGTCTACGGATCATAACACGAGTCAGCCACGGTCAGAGTGCCAAATCACAGTGCACATATAAAATGCTTGACCTTGCAGGTAAAACAAGGTAAAAAACCGGTGGCTTGGCACGGCGATTGTGCGCAATGCCTTGTGCCACTGACCATGACCACAAAGATGTCCAAGTACATGAAACGGCTATAAATCATAACACGAGTCAGCCACGGTCAGAGTGTCCAGTAACAATGCATAAGTACTAGGCATGATCTTACAGTAGCAAGCAAGGTAGAATACTGGTGGCTCGGTGTGGCTATTGTGCGTAATGCCTTGACAAAGTTTGCATGTGCCACTGACCATGACCACAATGTTTACTAAGTTACTTTAACGTCTACGGATCATAACACGAGTCAGCCACGGTCAGAGTGCCAAATCACAGTGCACATATAAAATGCTTGACCTTGCAGGTAAAACAAGGTAAAAAACCGGTGGCTTGGCACGGCGATTGTGCGCAATGCCTTGTGCCACTGACCATGACCACAAAGATGTCCAAGTACATGAAACGGCTATAAATCATAACACGAGTCAGCCACGGTCAGAGTGTCCAGTAACAATGCATAAGTACTAGGCATGATCTTACAGTAGCAAGCAAGGTAGAATACTGGTGGCTCGGTGTGGCTATTGTGCGCAATGCCTTGACAAAGTTGGCATGTGCCACTGACCATGACCACAAATGTATCCAAGTGACTTTTACTTCTATTGATCATAACACAAGTTAGCCACGGTCAGAGTGTCCAATAACAATGCAGATGTACTATGCATGATCTTACAGGTGCAAAGAAGGTGGAATACTGGTGGCTCGGTGTGGCTAGTGTGCGTAATGCATTGACAAAGTTTGCATGTGCCACTGACCATGACCACAATGTTTACCAAGTGACTTTAACGTCTACGGATCATAACACGAGTCAGCCACGGCCAGAGTGCCCAATCATAGCGTACTTCTAATATGCTTGACCTTGCAGGTAAAAACAATGTAAAAAACCGGTGGCTTGGCACGGCTATTGTGCGCAATGCCTTGTGCCACTGACCATGACCACAAAGATGTCCAAGTACATGAAACGGCTATAAATCATAACACGAGTCAGCCACGGTCAGAGTGNTTGACAAAGTTTGCATGTGCCACTGACCATGACCACAATGTTTACCAAGTGACTTTAACGTCTACGGATCATAACACGAGTCAGCCACGGTCAGAGTGCCAAATCACAGTGCACATATAAAATGCTTGACCTTGCAGGTAAAACAAGGTAAAAAACCGGTGGCTTGGCACGGCGATTGTGCGCAATGCCTTGTGCCACTGACCATGACCACAAAGATTTCCAAGTACATTAAACGGCTATAAATCATAACACGAGTCAGCCACGGTCAAACTGTCCAATAACAGTGGAGATATACTGGGCATGATCTTGTAGGAACAAAATAGGTAGAATACTAGTGGCTCTGTGTGGCCATTTTGCGCAATGCCTTGACAAAGTTGGCATGTGCCACTGACCATGACCACAAATGTATCCAAGTGACTTTTACTTCTGTTGATCATAACACGAGTCAGCCACGGTCAGAGTATTGAATCACAATTCAGATGAACTAGGCATGATCTTGCAGGTGTAAACAAGGTAGAATCCTAGTGGCTCAGTTTGGCTATTGTGCACAATGCATTGACAAAGTTGGCATGTGCCACCGACCTTGGCCACAAATATATCCAAGTGACTTCTACTTCTATTCATCATAAGACCAGTCAGCCACGGTCAGAGTGTCCAATCACAGTGCAGATGTACTAGGCATGATTTTGCAGGTTCAAAAAAGGTTGAATACTCGTGGCTCGGTGTGGCTGTTGTGCGCAATGCCTTGACAAAGTTGGCATGTGCCACTGACCATGACTACAAAAGTTTACCAAGTGACTTTAACCTCTACGAATTGTAACACGAGTCAGCCACGATCAGAGTGCCCAATCACAGCGTACATCTACTATGCATGACTTTGAAGGTATAAACAAGGTAAAAATCCGGTGGCTTGGCACAGGCTATTGTGCGCAATGCCTTGACAGAGTTGGCATGTGCCACTGCCATGACCACAAAGTTTACCAAGTACATTAAACGGCTATGAATCATAACACGAGTCAGCCACGGTCAGAGTACCCAATCACAGT
>SZWC01001006.1:317502-328229 GCA_023375785.1 Penium margaritaceum
CTTGAGAGCTCCATCGGCGGAGCTCGCTACTTCCTCACCTTCATCGATGACCACAGCCGGAAACTCTACCTCTACCCAATGAAGCGGAAGAGTGAGGTCCTTGCGTGCATGCAAGAGTTTGTGGCTGATGTGGAGCGGCAAACAGAGTTGAAGGTGAAGGCGTTCCGGAGTGACAACGGCGGTGAATATGCGGGGTGCCTTGGGTGGATGAAGAGCAAGGGGATTGAGTGGCAGAAAACAACTCCACACTCCCCACAACAGAATGGTGTCGCAGAGAGAGCAAATCGCACAATCCTTAACATGGTGCGATCCATGTTGAGCGACGCCGGCCTTACACAACGGTATTGGGCGGAGGCGGCAAGGACAGCAGCATACATCATGAATCTCATGCCGACCAAGCCTCTGAAGGACAAGGAGAGCAATGCATGGAAGACGCCACAAGAGGTGTGGAGCGGGAGGAAGCCGGCGGTGGGTCACCTCCGCACGTTTGGTTGTGTTGCACATGCAATGGTGCAGGCACGTGAGGGACGGAGCAAGCTGGACCCACGTACCCGCCGGTGTATTTTCCTTGGATATGAGAGCGGAAGCAAGGCATATCGGCTCTTTGACCCAAGGAGGCAGCAGATTGTGCGCAGTCGCGACGTCACGTTCGACGAGAAAAGCCGTTGGACAGACAAGGAGGCAGGTCTCTCCAAGAGGGGGGAGTGGATGCCACTCCTTGAGGGGGAGACGCCGGAGGACGTGAATGAGGGTGACGTCCTCGCAACAGCACCAGCCGGAGATGATCGCCTGAGGGATGGGCGAACGGCACAATTTGTTTCGACCAGTTCAGATGAGGAATCCGAAGCACCGGAGATGGACGTGGAGGCGGGGAGTCGACCGATGTCTCCAAGGTCTCCAAGAGAGGGGGAGCAAACGCTTGGAGAGGATGGCGCCGAAAGGGGACAGCAACAACAACAACCGCCTCAAGAGCCCCGCACGAGCAGCCGTGTGCGAAGAAGGACAAAAAGATATGATGCCGACAAGGGCATTTGGACAGGGTTCGCACAAGTCTTCTTCACGCAAGAGGAGCGTGAAGGTGGCACTGCACAAGACGGATGGGGCTGATTGGGAGGGAGAAATAAAATGTAAGCTCGCCTCCCATGAGGAGAAAGGCTCCTCAGTTGAAGGTTGAGCATGGATGACTGCCATGGGTGATGCGCAAGGGGGAGATTGTTGGAATGATGCTCCTCACCATGGCAGGAGTGACTCCAAAAAGGAACACCAAAAAGACAAGCCTTAGTGGCTTAGTGGTTAATGGTGTCCACCTCTAGAGGCAGGGGCCCGGGTTCAAGTCCCACAAGATGAAATTCTGCCCTGCCTCAAGGGAGGTGGAAAATAGATGCCAGGAAGCTAGCTCAACCTCTAGAGTTCCTCTTTAAGTTTCTAGAAGGCCAGGTGAGGGTCCAGGAAGGTGGCACACCTTCTAGAAGGGGTGACTTGTCCTACAAGGCATCTAGAGGTGTCTTGNGCCTTCCTAGGTGGGAAAAGGACAGCCTACCAAGGAGCACTCTAGAAGCCATAGAATCTGCTAGGAAGCTCCAAATCTGGCATGCTTTGGTGTTCTAGAAAGCTTAGATCAGTGGCTATAAAATGCCACTGCTTGTGAGTCTTGATCAAAGAGTCAATTCCCATTCAATTGAGGCCAAAACTATTGCCTCACTTTCTGACCAGATTTTGCCATCCTTGGAACCAGTTGCCTCCATAGTTTCAGTCTCTCCAAAAACAGTTGGTGGTGTGAACCAGCCACTGCTAGGGACCCTCCAGGGTGCACACTCACCCTCAGGACAACAAAGTGTACGAAGTGACTTTAACTTCTACGAATCGTAATACGAGTCAGCCACGGTCAGAGTGCCCAATCACAGTGCACATATAATATGCATGACCTTGCAGGTATAAACAAGTTAAAAAACCGGTGGCTTGGCACGGCTATTGTGCGCAATGCCTTGACAAAGTTGGCATGTGCCACTGACCATGACCACAAAGTTTAGCCAGTACCTTAAACGGCTATGAACCATAACACGAGTCGGCCACGGTCAGAGTGCCCAATCACAGTGCAGATATACTCTGCATGACATAACAGGTATAGACAAGGTAAAATACTGGTGGCTCGGTGTGGCTTTTGTGCGCAATGCCTTGACAAAGTTGGCATGTGCCACTGACCATGACCACAAATGTATCCAAGTGACTTTTACTTCTGTTAATCGTAACACGAGTCAACCACAATCAGAGTGTCCAATCAAAGTGCAGATGTACTAGGCTTGATCTTGCAGGTGCAAACAAGGTACAATGCTGGTGGCTCGGTGTGACTATTGTGCGCAATGCCTTGACAAAGTTGGCATGTGCCACTGACCATGACCACAAAGTTTACCAAGTACATTAAACGGCTAGGAATCATAACACGAGTCAGCCACGGTTAGAGTGTCCAATCACAGTGCAGATATACTGGGCATGAACTTGCAGGTATAAACAAGGTAGATTACTGGTGGCTCGGTGTGGCTATTGTGCGCAATTCTTTGACAAAGTTGGCATGTGCCACTGACCATGACCACAAATGCATCCAAGTGACTTTTACTTCTATAGATCATAACACGAGTCAGCCACGGTCAGAGTGTCCAATCACAGTGCAGATGTACTAGGCATGATCCTACAGGTTCATAAGGTAGAATACTGGTGGCTCGGTGTGGCTATTTTGCGCTATGCCTTGACAAAATTGGCATGTGCCACTGACCATGACCACAAATGTATCCAAGTGACTTTTACTTCTCTGGATCATAACACGAGTCAGCCACGGTCAGAGTGTCCAATCACAGTGCACATGTACTAGGCATGATCGTGCAGGTGCAAACAAGGTAGAATACTGGTAACTCGGTTTGGCTATTGTGCGCAATGCCTTGACAAAGTTGGCATGTGCCACTGACGATGACCACAAATGTATCCCGGTGACTTTTCATCTATTGATCACAACACGAGTCAGCCACGGTCAGAGTGTCCAATCACAGTGCACATATACTGGGCATGATCTTGCAGGTGCAAACAAGGTAGAATACTGGTGGCTCAGTGTGCACAACGCCTTGATAAAGTTGGCATGTGCCACTCACCATGGCCACAAAGTTTACCAAGTGACTTTAACTTCTACGAAACGTAACACGAGTCAGCCACGGTCAGAGTGTCCAATCACAGTGCACATATACTGGGCATGATCTTGCAGGTATAAACAAGGTAGAATACTGGTGTCTCGGTTGGCTATTTTGCGCAATGCCTTGACAAAGTTGGCACGTGCCACTGACCATGACCACGAATATATCCAAGTGACTTTTACTTATATCAACCATAAGACGAGTCCGCCACGGTCAGAGTGTCGAATCACGGTGCAGATGTACTAGGCATGATCTTGCAGGTACAAACAAGGTAGAATGCTCGTCGCTCGGTGTGGCTATTGTGCGCGATGCCCTGACAAAGTTAGCATGTGCCACTGACCATGACCACAAAGTTTATCAAGTACATTAAAAAGCTATGAATCATAACATGAGTCAGCCACGGCCAGAGTGTCCAATCACAGTGTAGATATACTGATCATGACCTTGCAGGTATAAACAAGGTAGAATACTGGTGGCTTGGTGTGGCTATTGTGCGCAATGCCTTGACAAAGTTGGCATGTGCCACTGACCATGACCACAATGTTTACCAAGTGACTTTAACTTTTACGAATCATAACACGATTCAGCGGCGGTCAGAGTACCCAATCAAAGTTCTGATGTACTAGGCATGACATTGGAGGTATAAACAAGGTGAAAAAACCGGTGGCTTCGGACAGCTATTGTGTGCAATGCCTTGACAAAGGTGGCATTTTCCACTGACCATGACCACAAAGTTTACCAAGTACCGTAAACGGCTATGAATCATTACACGAGTCAGCCACGGTCTGGGTGTCCAATCACTATGCAGATATACTGGGAATGACCTTACAGGTATAAACAAAGCGTAATACTGGTGGCGCGGTGTGGCTATTGTGCGCAATGCCTTGACAAAGTTGGCATGTGCCACTGACCATGACCAAAAATGTATCCTAGTGACTTTTACTTCTATTGATCATAACACGACTCACCCACGGTCAGAGTGTTCAATCACAGTGCAGATGTACTAGGCATGATTTTTCAGGTACAAACAAGGTAGAATACTGGTGGCTCGGTGTGGCTATTGTGCACAATGCATTGACAAAGCTGGCATGTGCCACTGACCATGACCACAAAGTTTACCAAGTGAATTTAACTTCTACGAATCATAACACGAGCCACGGCAAAAGTGTTCAATCACAGAGCACATCTAATATGCATGAACGTGCAGGTATAAACCATGTAAAAAACGGGTGGCGTGGCACGGCTATTGTGCGCAATGCCTTGACAAAGTTGGCATGTGCCACTGACCATGACCACAAAGTTTACCAAGTACCTTAAACGGCTATGAATCATTACACGCGTCAGCCACGGTCAGAGTGTCCAATCACAGTGCAGATATACTGGGCATGACCTTGCAGGTATAAACAAGGTAGAATATTGGTGGCTCGGTGTGGCTATTGTGTGCAACGCCTTGACAAAGTTCGCATGTGCCACTGACCATGACCACACATGTATCCAAGTGACTTTTACTTCTATTGATCAAAACACGAGTTAGCCATGGACAGAGTGTCCAATCACAGTGCACATGTACTAGGCATGATTTTGCAGGTGCAAACAAGGTAGAATACTGGTGGCTTGGTGTGGCTATTGTGCGCAATGCCTTGACAAAGTTTGCATGTGCCACTGACCATGACCACAAAGTTTACCAAGTGACTTTACCTTCTACGAATCGTAACACAAGTCAGCAACGGTCAGAGTGCCCAAATACAGTGCACATCTAAATATACATGACCTTGCGGGTGTAAACAAGGTAAAAACCGGTGGCTTGGCACGGCTATTTTGTGCCATGCCTTGACAAAGTTGGCATGTGCCACTGACCATGACCACAAAGTTTACCAAGTACCTTAAACGGCTATGAATCATTGCACGAGTCAGCCACGGTCAGAGTGTCCAATCACAGTGCAGATATACTGGGCATGACCTTGCAGGTATAAACAAGGTAGAATACTGGTGGCATGGTGTGGCTATTGTGTGCAATGCCTTGACAATATTGGCATGTGCCACTGACCATGACCACAAATGTATCCAAGTGACTTTTACTTCTATTGATCATAACACGAGTTAGCCACGGTCAGAGTGTCCAATCCCAGTGCAGATGTACTTGGCATGACTTTGCGGGTGCAAGCCAGGTACAATACTGGTGGCTTGGTGTGGCTATTGTGCGCAATGCCTTGACAAAGTTGGCATGTGCCACTGACCACGACCACAAAGTTTACCAAGTGACTTTAACTTTCTACGAATCGTAACACGAGTCAGCCACAGTCAGATTGCCCAGTCACAGTGCACATCTAATATGCATGACCTTGCTGGTATAAAAAAGGTAAAAAAACTGGTGGCTTGGCATGGCTATTGTGTGCATTGCATTGACAAAGTTGGCATGTGTCACTGACCATGACCACAAAGTTTACCAAGTACCTTAAACGGCTATGCATCATAACACGATTCAGCCACGGTCAGAGTGTCCAATCACAATGCAGATATACTGGGCATGACCTTGCAGGTATAAACAAAGTAGAATACTGGTGGCTCGGTGTGGTTATTGTGCGCAATGCATTAACAAAGTTGGCATGTGTCACTGACCATGACCACAAATGTATCCAATTCACTTTTACTTCTATTGATCATAACACGAGTCAGCCACGGTCAGAGTGTCCTATCACAGTGCAGATGTACTAGGCATGATTTTGCAAGTGCAAACTAGGTAGAATACTGGTGGCTCCGTGTGGCTATTGTGCGCAATGCCTTGACGAAGTTGGCATGTGCCACTGACCATTACCATAAAGTTTACCAAGTGACTTTAACTTCTATGAATCGTAACTCGAGTCAGCCACGATCAGAGTGCCCAATCACAGTGCACATCTAATATGCATAATCTTGCAGGTATAAACAAGTTACAAAACCGGTGGCTTGTCATGGCTATTGTACGCAATGCCTTGACAAAGTTGGCATGTGCCACTGACCACGACCACAAAGTTTAACAATTACCTTAAACGGCTATGAATCATAACACGAGTCAGCCACGGTCAGAGTGTCCAATCACAGTTCAGATATGCTGGGCATGACCTTACAGGTATAAACAAGGTAGAAAACTGGTGGCTCGGTGTGGCTATTGTGTGCAATGCCTTGACCAAGTTGGCATGTGCCACTGACCATGACCATACAAATATCTAAGTGACTTTTACTTCTATTGATCATAACACGAGTCAGTAACGGTCAGAGTGTCCAATCAAAGTGCAGGTGTACTAAGCATGATCTTGCAGGTGCAAAAAGGTAGAATACTGGTGGCTCGGTGTGGCTATTGTGCACAATTCCTTGACAAAGTTGTCATGTGCCACTGACCATGACCACAAAGTTTACCAAGTGACTTTAACTTCTACGAATCGTAACACGAGTCAGCCACGGTTAGAGTGCCCAATCACAGGGCACATCTAATATGCATGACCTTGCAGGTATAAACAAGTTTAAAAACTGGTGGCTTGGCACGGCTATTGTGCGCATTGCCTTTACAAAGTTGGCATGGGCCACTGACCATGACCACAAAGTTTACCAAGTACCTTAAACGGCTATGAATCATAACACGAGTCAGCCACAGTCAGAGTGCCCAATCATACTGCAGATATACTGCGCATGACCTCGCAAGTATGAACAAGGTAGAATACTGGTGGCTCTGTGTGGGTATTGTGCGTACTGCCTTGACAAAGTTGGCATGTGCCACTGACCATGACCACAAAAGTATCCAAGTGACTTTTACTTCTATTGATCATAACACGAGTCAGCCACGGTCAGAGTACCCAATCACAGTGCACATAAAATATGCATGACCTTGCAGGTATGAACAGGGTTAAAAGGTGGTGTCTTGGCATTGCTATTGTGGGTAACACCTTGACAAAGTTGGCATGTGCCACTGACCATGACCACAATGTTTACCAAGTGACTTCAACTTGTACGAATCGTAACACAAGTCAGCCACAGTCAGAGTGCCCAATCACAGTTCAGATGAACTAGGCATGACCTTGCAGTTATAAACAAGGTAAAAAACTGGTGGCTTGGCACGGCTTTTGTACGCAATGCTTTGACAAAGTTGGCATGTGCCACTGACCATGACCACAAAGTTTACCAAGAACCTTAAATGGCTATGAATCATAACACAAGTCTACCACGGTCAGAGTGTCCAATCACAGTGCATATATACTGGGCATGACCTTATAGGTATTAGAAAGGTAGAAAACGGGTGGCTCGGTGTGGCTATTGCGTGCAATGCCCTGACAAAGTTGACATGTGCCACTGACCATGACCACTAATGTACCCAAGTGACTTTTACTTTTATTGATCACAACACGAGTCAGCCACGGTCAGAGTGTCCAATCACAGTGAACATGTACTAGGCCTGATCTTTCAGGTGCAAACAAGGTAGAATACTGATGCCTCGGTGTGGCTATTGTGCGCAATGCCTCGACAAAGTTGGCATGTGCCACTGACCATGACGAAAAAGTTTACCAAGTGACTTTACCTTCTACGAATCGTAACACGAGTCATCCACAATCAGAGTGTCCAATCACAGTTCAGATATACTAGGCATGAGCTTGTAGGTATAATCAAGGTAAAAAACTGGTGGCTTCGTAGGCTATTGTGCGCAATGCCTTGACAAAGTTGGCATGTGCCACTGACCATGTCCACAAAGTTTACCAAGTACCTTAAACGGCTATGAATTACAACACGAGTCAGCCACGGTCAGAGAGCTCCATGACAGTGCAGATATACTAGGCATGACCTTGAAGGTACAAACAAGGTATAGTACTGGTGGCTTGGTGCGGCTATTGTGCGCAATGCCTTGACAAAGTTGGCATGTGCCACTGACCATGATCATAAATGTATTCAAGTGACTTTTACTTCTATTGATCATAACACAAGTCAGCCGCAGTCAGAGTGTCCAATCAAAGTACAGATGTACTAGGCATGATCTTGCAGGTGCAAACAAGGTAGAATACTGGTGGCTCGGTGTGGCTATTGTGCGCAATTCCTTGATAAAGTTGGCATGTGCCACTCACCATGGCCACAAAGTTTACCAAGTGACTTTAAATTCTACGAATCGTAACACGAGTCAGCCACGGTCAGAGTGCCAAATCACAACGCACATCTAATATGCATGACCTTGCAGTAATAAACAAGGTAAAATTCGGTGGCTTGGCACGGCTATTGTGCGCAATGCCTTGACGAAGTTGGCATCTGCCACTGACCATGACCACAAAGTTTACCAAGTACATTAAACGGCTATTAATCATAACACGAGTCAACCACGGTCAAAGTGTCCAATCACAGTGCAGATATACTGGGCATGACCTTAAATGTATAAACAAGGTAGAATACTGGTGGCTCGGTGTGGTTTTTTTGCACAATGCCCTGACAAAGTTGGCATGTGCCACTGACCATGACCACAAATGTATCCAATTGACTTTTCCATCTATTGATCATAACACGAGTCAGCCACTGTCAGAGTGTCCAATCAAAGTGCAGATGTACTAGGCAAGATCTTGCAGGTTCAAACAAGGTATAATACTGGTGGCTCGGTGTGGCTTTTGTGCGCAATGCCTTGAAAAAGTTGGCATGTGCCAATGATCATGACCACAAAGTTTACCAACTACCTTAAACGGCTATGAGTCATAACGCGAGCCAGCCACGGTCAGAGTTTCCAACCACAGTGCAGATATACTGGGCATGCCCTTGCAGGTATAAACAAGGTAGAATACTGGTGGATCTGTGTGGCTATTGTACGCAATGCCTTGACAAATTTGGCATGAGCCACTGACCACGACTACAAATGTATTCAAGTGACGTTTACTTCTATTTATCATAACACCAGTCAGCCACGGTCGGAGTGTCCAATCACAGTGCAGATGTACAAGGCATGATCTTGCAGGTACAAACAAGGTAGAATACTGGTGGCTCGGTGTGGCTATTGTGCGCAATGCCTTGACGAAGTTGGCATGTGCCACTGACCATGACCACAAAGTGTACCAAGTGACTTTAACTTCTATGAATCGTTACACGAGTCAGCCACGGTCAGAGTGCCCAATCACAGTGCACATCTAATATGCATGCCCTTGCAGGTATAAACAAGGTAAAAAACCAGTGGCTTGGCACGGCTATTGTGCGCAATGCCTTGACAAAGTTGGCATGTGCCACTGACCATGACCACAAAGTTTACCAAGTGACTTTAACTTCTACGAATCGTAACACGACTCAGCCACAGTTCGAGTGCCCAATCACAGTGTACATGTAGCATGCATGACCTTTTAGGTATAAACAGGGTGAAAAACCAGTTTCTTGGCACGGCTATTGTGTGCAATGCCTTGACAAAGTTGGCTTGTGCCACTGACCATGACCACAACGTTTACCAAGTACCTTTAACGGATATGAATCATAACACGAGTCAGCCACGGTCAGAGTGTCTAATCACATTACACATGTACTGTGCATGATCTTGCTGGTGCAAACAAGGTAAAATACTGGTGGCTCGGTGTGGCTATTGTGCGCAATGCCTTGAAAAATTGGGCATGTGCCACTGACCATGACCACAAATGTATCAGAATGACTTTTACTTCTATTGATCATAACACAAGTCAGCCACGGTCCGAGTGTCTAATCACAGTACAGATGTACTACGTATGATCGTGTAGGTATAAACAAGGTAGAATACTGGAGGCTCGGTGTGGCTATTGTGCGCAATGCCTTGACAAATTCGGCATGTGCCACTGACCATGACCACAAAGTTTACCAAGTGACTTTAACTTCCACAAATCGTAACACGAGTCAACCACGGTCAGAGTGCCCAATCACAGTGCAGGTCTAATATGCATGACCTTGCAGGTATAAACAAGGAAAAAAAACTGGTGGCTTGGCACGACTCTTGTGCGCAATGCCTTGACAAAGTTGGCATGTGCCACTGACCACAAGTTATACCAAGTACATTAAACGGCTAGGTACCATAACACGAGTCAGCCACGGTCAGAGTGTCCAGTCACAGTGCAGATATAACACGATTCAGCGGCGGTCAGAGTACCCAATCACAGTTCTGATGTACTAGGCATGACATTGCAGGTATAAACAAGGTAAATAAACTGGTGGCTTGGCACGGCTAGTGTGTGCAATGCCTTGACAAAGGTGGCATGTGCCACTGACCATGACCACAAAGCTTACCAAGTACCTTAAACGGCTATGAATTATTACATGCGTCAGCCACGGTCAGAGTGTCCAATCACTATGCAGATACACTGGGACTGACCTTACAGGCATAAACAAAGTAGAATACTGGTGGCTCGGTGTGGCTATTGTGCGCAATGCCTTTACAAAGTTGGCATGTGCCACTTACCATGACCAAAAACATATCCTAGTGACTTTTACTTCTATTGATCATAACACGAGTCACCCACGGTCAGAGTGTCCAATCACAGTGCAGATGTACTAGGCATGATTTTGCAGGTACAGACAAGGTAGAATACTGGTGGCTCG
>SZWC01001007.1:60990-77598 GCA_023375785.1 Penium margaritaceum
ACGACCAGTTGTGGCGGTGACGAAGCTGGCGCGAAGATGTCAAATTTTTAGAGCCAAATACGAGGGCGGTGAGCGATATGAAACTTCGCGCTGGAACAGACGCCATCAGCCGGCCATCAGCCGGTTTTCGTCGTCGAATTTTCAAGCCCATCAGTGATGGCCTGTGACCCCGGCCTCAGACAAGTTTCCGGTGGCAAGTTGTCATGGTTTCACTGGCAAATGCCTTAGGCCGTGTCTCAGGGCTCGGGCTAGCCTAGCCTTGCTGGTGGCTAGTCATCACCAACCAGCTGCAACCTCTGTACATTTGAGGCGTGTCATCGTCGGCGACTACCTTAAAGAGGCAACCCTTTTGCATTTGCGCGGATCCGGGGATGCCTTCAGGAAGCGCGGGCCAGCCTGATTGCCTCTGTTGGAGGGCCTCTTATGAGCTAACCAAGGTCGCTTGACTGTACCAGTAGGTCCACGATAGACCGTCTACTGTGGCAGACTGTGCTCCGCTCCGAGCCGAATTGCTTGGTTTGCGACCTAGTTAGGTCCAAAGGCCCAGACGATTGAATTCAACGCAAGGCACTCACTCGTTGAAATCAGTGACGGGTCCAACAATGGACTCGTCACTGGCGGTTCAATGTAGGTGCAAAAGCATGTGTCGTAGACTACGCCAGAAGCGTCTACGGCGCGTACACGCTTCTGGCTCGACCGCACCGTAATCGTCGTTTGATGGCTCTTCAATGACACATCCGCTGTGTACACTTAACTTCAATGTCTTGGCTGGCGATGTGCGCAGGAAACCCGCAGGGTGCTCTACATCGAAGCAGGCAAGGATTTCGTTGACCTTCTACTCAGCATCCTTAGGATGCCGACAGTGACGGTGCTTGACCTCATCATGCAAGAGGGCCTGACTGAGCCAGGCGACAGGGCGTACGCTGGCATCGTCAACATCCACCACGCCCTCAGTAAGCCTGATGGATCGGCGCTCAAAGTGAGCGCGGAGTCTATCACGTCTCCGCCCCTCAGCATAGGCTACAACCTTCTCAGTCTTACTGACAAGGAGGATTCTGAAGTTGGCAAGGACTTCACAGTGTATGAGTGTAATCAGAACTATGATACCACATGTACAACCATTGTTTACAAAAAACGACCGTCGAGATGCCCAGGATGCAATAACACCAGCACTTTTCAGTTCTTGACCTTCAGGGATGCTCCTGATGCTACATCCAGTGATCCTAAGGAGGCCAAAAGCAGTGCAGCAAATGACGGCTTCGTGAAGGAGAACATCACCTTCATGGTTACGGACAACCTTGACTTCTATCAGACGTCGACCATTAAGAGCATCAGCCTTCTCAACAAGCTCGGGGTGAAGAACATGAGTGACCTCCAAGACGTGGAAGTCGTTGTCGACCAGTCCACAGTAAGTCTTAGGCTTCAAAACTCGCTGAGGCATGGCATGCACTCCGGAGCTGGGGATGAGGTGATGTCTATGAGCTTTAAGGGAAGAAAAAGTCTTTGCTCCATGTTGCAGTTGCCCTTATGGTTCCTGGTACTGCTGCACGTTTGACCCTCGTATTTTGTCGAAAAAATACTCCGTCTATTCTGATTTCTTGGTGTACTTTCTTTGTCCCTGCAGGCCATAAGACTTATCAAGGCGGCGCTGACATCAAACACTGTGCTCAATGACGTATTCGGACCAAAGGTGAAGGGAAAGGCAGTGAGACCCCTCTGAACCGTCCTTTGGGAACAGTGGCAGAAGGGCCTGTGTGGTTCTGTGCTTTAAAAACCTCCCTTTAGCGAGGAATCACACTCAGCTCCTATCCAGCGGATCGTGGTTTGTGAGCTCGCTAGAAAGACTGCGTGCTGTTTGCATGTGACTGGATTGCAACACTTGCCTGACGAGTGACACTCTTGGTGTCTATTGTGAAGCTGCTGAATTGGATCCAAAATTTTCAGATCCAATTTCATCCCAAGTGATGTCACATCTCCCTTAGAACGTGTCTCTCTAGTTGAACGGCCTACTTGTGGTCATGAATCTTTCAGATCCAATTTCATCCCAAAGTATCCTGGCATGACACTTCCAGCTCTGCAGCTGAAAACACCATGTGGTTATCCTTGCTCATTCCCTGGATGCTATGCTACCAATCTGTCGGGCACCAAAGAATGCTCTCCTACATGCTCCTCTCATAAAGACAGTGCCCAATAGACTCATGCAGGTGGGATTAGAAAATCCAGGCAGTTTGGTAAGAAAGAAGCGATGCAGTAGGCATCCAGGTTAAGATGGGCCAGACGCCCATAGAGCTTCATCTTCCGCAGCGGTGGGTTCACCAGGGGGGGGGGGGGGGGGGGGGGGTGGGAAACACATTACCATCCCACCAGTGCTCCATGATCAATACTGTTTTTGGCTATTCACAACCCCTTTGTCCCAAATGAGCTGGCCAGTGGCGCTGCTGCAGGAGCAGTTTGGAACAGCAAAGTGGTGCTCTAATGATCGCATGAAAAACAGTTCACATTTGGCTGACCAAAGCCGGATCAAAGAGAAAGAGCAGACAGACCAACAAAACAACGGGTTCCCTTAAGCTGATGCATCTGCAATATGTTGCTCCATCAAGAACCAGACTACGCCCCAGCACCCACAGTCCTTTCACATAGTGATAATGGACATATCACCATTTGTAGTCATGTCTTTTGCATCCTGGCTATGACCTTCTTGTATGTGTACCATACATACATTCATTTGTGTACATCTCCTCTGAACATTCTTTGAACCTACCCGAGTATTTAATTCTGTCCAGATTTTTAAGGAAACATTGAATAACATTACTTTGTTGAAAACATCTTACAAACATGTTTTTACCACATGTAATATAGTCTGTGCTCAAAGGAGCATTCTGTGTTATTTTTGTAATAGTTTAGTCGTCGTTATATTATACCGAAAGGCGTTCGTGCCTAGCGCAGGTCTTTTCTGCGTGAAGCGGGGTAGATTGCCGATCAAGCAACAGGACTGCAATAGCTTGCCTGGCGCGAGAGCGACAGTCAAGTTCTTGCTACCACTGTCGCTCGAGCGGCAATCCGCAGGTGAATCTTGACTTCTTCGGCGAGGGGACGGGAGCTGGAGAGGGGAGGTTCCGATCACGTGGAGGTTTCGAAGGAACTATGTTTTCTTTTCTGAGTAAGTACAATACATCCATTCCTACACTTGTGTTTTTGTTTTGCATACTTACGATACCTTACCCGCTACCCTCGCCCGATGCACTCGATCTGTTTTGGGAGGGGGGGGAGGATATCAACGCTCGACCCCCTCCCCCCCCCCAACCTCGAAGTGAATCCGGAGATTATTTTGGATCGTGTATCCGACAAGTAACATATGTTTTACTCAAGTGTATAGTTATACTAGTGTTTTTTGTTTGCGTACTTACGATACACTGCCCGATACCCACCCCCGATACACTGGAAAGCCGGGTCACAGAAACCAAAGCCGGGTCACAGAAACCAAAGCCGGGTCAAAGAAACCAAAGCCGGGTCACAGAAACCAAAGCCAGGTCGCAGAAACCAAAGTCGGGTCACAGAAACCAAAGCCGGGTCACAGAAACCAAGGTCGGGTCACAGAAACCAAGGTCGGGTCACAGAAACCAAGGCCGATCACAGAAACCAAAGTCGGGTCACATTTACCAAAGGCAGGTCACGGAAACCAAAGCCGGGTCACAAAAACCAAACCCGGGTTACAAAAACAAAACCCGGGTCACAAAAATCAAACCCGGGTCACAGAAACCAAAGCCGGGTCACGAAAAACCAAAGCCGGGTCACAGACACCAAAGTTGGGTCACAGAAACCAAAGCCGGGTCACAGAAACCACAGCCGGGTTAAAAAAACAAAAACAGGGTCACAGAATCCAAAGCCGGGCCACACAAACCAAAGCCGGGTCACAGAAACCAAAGCCAGATCACAGAAACCAAAGACAGGTCACAAATACCAAAGCCGGGTCAGAGAAACCCAAACTGGGTAAGAGAACCCAAAGTCGGGTCATAGAAACCAAAGCCGGATCACAGAGACCAAAGCCGGGTCACATAAACCAAAGCTGGGTCACAGAAACCAAAGCCGGGTCACAGAAACCAAAGCCAGGTCACAGAAACCAAAGCCGGGTCACAGAAACCAAAGCCGGGTCACAGAAACCAAAGCCGGGTCACAGAAAACAAAGCCGGGTCACAGAAACCAAAGTCAGGTCACAGACACCAAAGCCGGGTCACAGAAACCGAAGTCAGGTCACAGAAACCGAAGCCGGGTCACAGAAACCAAGGCCGGGTCACAGAAACCAAGGTCGGGTCACAGAAACCAAGGCCGATCACAGACACCAAAGCAGGGTCACAGAAACCAAAGCCGGGTCACAGAAATCAAAGCCGGGTCACAGAAACCAATGCCGGGTGACTGAAACCAAAGCCGGGTCACAGAAACCAAAACCAGGTCACAGAAACCAAAGCCGGGTCACTAAAACCAAAGCCGGGTCACGGAAACCAAAGCCGGGTCACAGAAACCAAAACCAGGTCACAGAAACCAAAGCCGGGTCACTAAAACCAAAGCCGGGTCACGGAAACCAAAGCCGGGTCACAGAAACCAAAACCAGGTCACAGAAACCAAAGCCGGGTCACTAAAACCAAAGCCGGGTCACGGAAACCAAAGCCGGGTCACAGAAACCAAAACCAGGTCACAGAAACCAAAGCCGGGTCACTAAAACCAAAGCCGGGTCACGGAAACCAAAGCCGGGTCACAGAAACCAAAACCAGGTCACAGAAACCAAAGCCGGGTCACTAAAACCAAAGCCGGGTCACGGAAACCAAAGCCGGGTCACAGAAACCAAAGTCGGGTCACAGAAACCAAAGCCGGGTCACAGTAACCAAAGCCGGGTCACTGAAATCAAAGCCGGGTCACAGAAACCAATGCCGGGTGACTGAAACCAAAGCCAGGTCACAGAAACCAAGTCAGGTTACAGAAACAAAAGCCGGGTCACAGAAACCAAATCCGGCTCACAGAAACCAAAGCCGGGTCACCGAAACCAAAGCCGGGTCACACAAACCGGAGCCGGGTCACAGAAACCAAAGTCGGGTCACACAAACCAAAGCCGGGTCACACAAACCAAAGCCGGGTCACATTAACCAAAGCAAGTTCACCGAAACCAAAGCCGGGTCACTCAAACCAAAGCCGGGTCACAGAAACCAAAGCCGGGGCACCGAAACCAAAGCCGGGTCACAGACACACAAGCTGGCTCACAGAAACCAAAGCCGGGACACGGTAACCAAAGCGTGGTCATATTAGCGAAAGCCAGGTCACATAAAGCAAAGCCGGCGACAGAAACCAGAGCTAGGTTACAGAAACCAAAGCCGGCTCACAGGAACCAAACCCGGCTCACAGAAACCAATGCCGGGTCACAGAAACCAAAGCCGGGTCACATCAACCGAAGCCGGGTCACAGAAACCAAAGCCGGGTCACAGAAACCAAAGCCAGGTCACAGAAACAAAAGCAGGGTCACAGAAACCAAAGCCGGGTCACAGAAACCAAAGCCGGGGCACCGAAACCAAAGCCGGGTCACAGAAACCAAAGCCGCGTCACAGACACCAAAGCCGGGTGACAGTAACCAAAGCCGGGTCACAGAAACCAATGCCGGGTCACCGAAACCAAAGCGGGGTCACATAAACCAAAGCCGGGTCACAGAAACCAAAGCCGGGGCACCGAAACCAAAGCCGGGTCACAGAAACCAAAGCCGCGTCACAGACACCAAAGCCGGGTGACAGTAACCAAAGCCGGGTCACAGAAACCAATGCCGGGTCACCGAAACCAAAGCGGGGTCACATAAACCAAAGCCGGGTCACAGAAACCAAAGCCGGGGCACCGAAACCAAAGCCGGGTCACAGAAACCAAAGCCGCGTCACAGACACCAAAGCCGGGTGACAGTAACCAAAGCCGGGTCACAGAAACCAATGCCGGGTCACCGAAACCAAAGCGGGGTCACATAAACCAAAGCCGGGTCACAGAAACCAAAGCCGGGGCACCGAAACCAAAGCCGGGTCACAGAAACCAAAGCCGCGTCACAGACACCAAAGCCGGGTGACAGTAACCAAAGCCGGGTCACAGAAACCAATGCCGGGTCACCGAAACCAAAGCGGGGTCACATAAACCAAAGCCGGGTCACAGAAACCAAAGCCGGGGCACCGAAACCAAAGCCGGGTCACAGAAACCAAAGCCGCGTCACAGACACCAAAGCCGGGTGACAGTAACCAAAGCCGGGTCACAGAAACCAATGCCGGGTCACCGAAACCAAAGCGGGGTCACATAAACCAAAGCCGGGTCACAGAAACCAAAGCCGGGGCACCGAAACCAAAGCCGGGTCACAGAAACCAAAGCCGCGTCACAGACACCAAAGCCGGGTGACAGTAACCAAAGCCGGGTCACAGAAACCAATGCCGGGTCACCGAAACCAAAGCGGGGTCACATAAACCAAAGCCGGGTCACAGAAACCAAAGCCGGGGCACCGAAACCAAAGCCGGGTCACAGAAACCAAAGCCGCGTCACAGACACCAAAGCCGGGTGACAGTAACCAAAGCCGGGTCACAGAAACCAATGCCGGGTCACCGAAACCAAAGCGGGGTCACATAAACCAAAGCCGGGTCACAGAAACCAAAGCCGGGGCACCGAAACCAAAGCCGGGTCACAGAAACCAAAGCCGCGTCACAGACACCAAAGCCGGGTGACAGTAACCAAAGCCGGGTCACAGAAACCAATGCCGGGTCACCGAAACCAAAGCGGGGTCACATAAACCAAAGCCGGGTCACAGAAACCAAAGCCGGGGCACCGAAACCAAAGCCGGGTCACAGAAACCAAAGCCGCGTCACAGACACCAAAGCCGGGTGACAGTAACCAAAGCCGGGTCACAGAAACCAATGCCGGGTCACCGAAACCAAAGCGGGGTCACATAAACCAAAGCCGGGTCACAGAAACCAAAGCCGGGGCACCGAAACCAAAGCCGGGTCACAGAAACCAAAGCCGCGTCACAGACACCAAAGCCGGGTGACAGTAACCAAAGCCGGGTCACAGAAACCAATGCCGGGTCACCGAAACCAAAGCGGGGTCACATAAACCAAAGCCGGGTCACAGAAACCAAAGCCGGGGCACCGAAACCAAAGCCGGGTCACAGAAACCAAAGCCGCGTCACAGACACCAAAGCCGGGTGACAGTAACCAAAGCCGGGTCACAGAAACCAATGCCGGGTCACCGAAACCAAAGCGGGGTCACATAAACCAAAGCCGGGTCACAGAAACCAAAGCCGGGGCACCGAAACCAAAGCCGGGTCACAGAAACCAAAGCCGCGTCACAGACACCAAAGCCGGGTGACAGTAACCAAAGCCGGGTCACAGAAACCAATGCCGGGTCACCGAAACCAAAGCGGGGTCACATAAACCAAAGCCGGGTCACAGAAACCAAAGCCGGGTCACAGAAACCAAAGCCGGGTCAAAGAAACCAAAGCCGGGTCACAGAAACCAAAAACTGGGTCACAGAAAGCAAAGCGGGGTCACAGAAACAAAAGCCGGGTCACAGAAACCAAAGCCGGGTCACAGAAACCAAAGTCGGGTCACAGAAACCAAAGCCAGGTCACCAAAACCAAAGCCGGTGCACGGAAATAAAAGCCGGGTCAAAGAAACCAAAGCCGGGTCACAAAAATCAAAGCCGGGTCACAAAAACCAAAGCCGGGTTAGAGAAACCAAGGTCGGGTTACAGTAACCAAAGCAGGGTCACACAAACCAAAGCCGGGTCACAGTAACAAAGCCGGGTCGCAGTAACCAAAGCCGGGTACCTGAAACCAAAGCCGGTTCACGGAAACCAAAGCCGGGTCACTCAAACCAAAGCCGGGTCACAGAAACCAAAGCCGGGGCACCGAAACCAAAGCCTTGTCACAGACACCAAAGCCGGCTCACAGAAACCAAAGCCGGGTCACTCAAACCAAAGCCGGGTCACAGAAACCAAAGCCGGGGCACCGAAACCAAAGCCTTGTCACAGACACCAAAGCCGGCTCACAGAAACCAAAGCCGGGACACAGTAACCAAAGCCGGGTCATAGTAACCAAAGCCGGGTCACATAAAGCAAAGCCGGGTCACAGAAAGCAGAGCTCGGTCACAGAAACAAAAGCCGGCTCACAGAAACCAAAGCCGGCTCACAGAAACCAAATCCGGATCACGGAAATCAAAGCCGGGTCACAGAAACCAAAGCCGGTTCACAGAATCCAAAGCCGGGTCACAATAACCAAAGCCGGGTCACAGAAACCAAAGCCGGGTTACAGAAACAAAAGCTGGGTCACAGAAACCAAAGCCGGATCTCAGAAACCAAAGCCGGGTCACAGAAACCAACGCCGGGACACAGAAACCCAAGCCGGGTCACAGAAACCAAAGCCGGGTCACAGAAACCAAAGCCGGATCACAGAAACCAAAGCCCGGTTACAGAAACAAAAGCCGGGTCACAGAAACCAAAGCCGGGGCACCGAAACCAAAGCCTGGTCACAGACACCAAAGCCGGGTCACAGAAACCAAAGCCGGGGCACCGAAACCAAAGCCTGGTCACAGACACCAAAGCCGGGTCACAGAAACCAAAGCCGGGGCACCGAAACCAAAGCCTGGTCACAGACACCAAAGCCGGGTCACAGAAACCAAAGCCGGGGCACCGAAACCAAAGCCTGGTCACAGACACCAAAGCCGGGTCACAGAAACCAAAGCCGGGGCACCGAAACCAAAGCCTGGTCACAGACACCAAAGCCGGGTCACAGAAACCAAAGCCGGGGCACCGAAACCAAAGCCTGGTCACAGACACCAAAGCCGGGTCACAGAAACCAAAGCCGGGGCACCGAAACCAAAGCCTGGTCACAGACACCAAAGCCGGGTCACAGAAACCAAAGCCGGGGCACCGAAACCAAAGCCTGGTCACAGACACCAAAGCCGGGTCACAGAAACCAAAGCCGGGGCACCGAAACCAAAGCCTGGTCACAGACACCAAAGCCGGGTCACAGAAACCAAAGCCGGGGCACCGAAACCAAAGCCTGGTCACAGACACCAAAGCCGGGTCACAGAAACCAAAGCCGGGGCACCGAAACCAAAGCCTGGTCACAGACACCAAAGCCGGGTCACAGAAACCAAAGCCGGGGCACCGAAACCAAAGCCTGGTCACAGACACCAAAGCCGGGTCACAGAAACCAAAGCCGGGGCACCGAAACCAAAGCCTGGTCACAGACACCAAAGCCGGGTCACAGAAACCAAAGCCGGGGCACCGAAACCAAAGCCTGGTCACAGACACCAAAGCCGGGTCACAGAAACCAAAGCCGGGGCACCGAAACCAAAGCCTGGTCACAGACACCAAAGCCGGGTCACAGAAACCAAAGCCGGGGCACCGAAACCAAAGCCTGGTCACAGACACCAAAGCCGGGTCACAGAAACCAAAGCCGGGGCACCGAAACCAAAGCCTGGTCACAGACACCAAAGCCGGGTCACAGAAACCAAAGCCGGGGCACCGAAACCAAAGCCTGGTCACAGACACCAAAGCCGGGTCACAGAAACCAAAGCCGGGGCACCGAAACCAAAGCCTGGTCACAGACACCAAAGCCGGGTCACAGAAACCAAAGCCGGGGCACCGAAACCAAAGCCTGGTCACAGACACCAAAGCCGGGTCACAGAAACCAAAGCCGGGGCACCGAAACCAAAGCCTGGTCACAGACACCAAAGCCGGGTCACAGAAACCAAAGCCGGGGCACCGAAACCAAAGCCTGGTCACAGACACCAAAGCCGGGTCACAGAAACCAAAGCCGGGGCACCGAAACCAAAGCCTGGTCACAGACACCAAAGCCGGGTCACAGAAACCAAAGCCGGGGCACCGAAACCAAAGCCTGGTCACAGACACCAAAGCCGGGTCACAGAAACCAAAGCCGGGGCACCGAAACCAAAGCCTGGTCACAGACACCAAAGCCGGGTCACAGAAACCAAAGCCGGGGCACCGAAACCAAAGCCTGGTCACAGACACCAAAGCCGGGTCACAGAAACCAAAGCCGGGGCACCGAAACCAAAGCCTGGTCACAGACACCAAAGCCGGGTCACAGAAACCAAAGCCGGGGCACCGAAACCAAAGCCTGGTCACAGACACCAAAGCCGGGTCACAGAAACCAAAGCCGGGGCACCGAAACCAAAGCCTGGTCACAGACACCAAAGCCGGGTCACAGAAACCAAAGCCGGGGCACCGAAACCAAAGCCTGGTCACAGACACCAAAGCCGGGTCACAGAAACCAAAGCCGGGGCACCGAAACCAAAGCCTGGTCACAGACACCAAAGCCGGGTCACAGAAACCAAAGCCGGGGCACCGAAACCAAAGCCTGGTCACAGACACCAAAGCCGGGTCACAGAAACCAAAGCCGGGGCACCGAAACCAAAGCCTGGTCACAGACACCAAAGCCGGGTCACAGAAACCAAAGCCGGGGCACCGAAACCAAAGCCTGGTCACAGACACCAAAGCCGGGTCACAGAAACCAAAGCCGGGGCACCGAAACCAAAGCCTGGTCACAGACACCAAAGCCGGGTCACAGAAACCAAAGCCGGGGCACCGAAACCAAAGCCTGGTCACAGACACCAAAGCCGGGTCACAGAAACCAAAGCCGGGGCACCGAAACCAAAGCCTGGTCACAGACACCAAAGCCGGGTCACAGAAACCAAAGCCGGGGCACCGAAACCAAAGCCTGGTCACAGACACCAAAGCCGGGTCACAGAAACCAAAGCCGGGGCACCGAAACCAAAGCCTGGTCACAGACACCAAAGCCGGGTCACAGAAACCAAAGCCGGGGCACCGAAACCAAAGCCTGGTCACAGACACCAAAGCCGGGTCACAGAAACCAAAGCCGGGGCACCGAAACCAAAGCCTGGTCACAGACACCAAAGCCGGGTCACAGAAACCAAAGCCGGGGCACCGAAACCAAAGCCTGGTCACAGACACCAAAGCCGGGTCACAGAAACCAAAGCCGGGGCACCGAAACCAAAGCCTGGTCACAGACACCAAAGCCGGGTCACAGAAACCAAAGCCGGGGCACCGAAACCAAAGCCTGGTCACAGACACCAAAGCCGGGTCACAGAAACCAAAGCCGGGTCACAGAAACCAAAGCCGCGTGACAGAAAGCAAAGCCGGGTCACAGAAACAAAAGCCGGGTCACAGAAACCAAAGCCGGGTCACAGAAACCAAAGCCGGGTCACAGAAACCAAAGCCGGGTCACAGAAACCAAAGCCGGGTCGGAGAAACCAAAGCTGTTGGATTTAGGAATCGTTGAATGCCAAAAAGATTTCTTCACGACAGCGCGGAACCAATCGCGTAACCAGTACAGATCAACACAGGCACAATCAGCCAGATCTGCACACACTGCGATTCATATGGAACTGGATCTCTTTTACTGAAAAATATACATGTCCTGGGTACATCAGGTACAACTCCTCGGTACTCAAAAGGAACAAGAAAAGAACTGAGCAGAGTGGCAGCTTTAAATGGTCCTGCCGCGGTTCACGCTTTGCCATGGCATGTACCGCGGCAGTCCCTGATAAGTGTGCCGTTAAGTGTGCCCCCTTTGTCGCTTCCGCTTGCTTCCGTTCTGTTCGCCGTGATGGTCTTCTTCGCTCCAGTGAGCACCCCCCCCGCTTCCTCCGATGTCCTCCATATTATACGTTCGTCGTCAGCCGTAGATTGTAGAATATGCGAAGGTCGTCAGCCGTTGATAATCAGATCATCCGCTGCATTGGTTCGATCTTTATAGAACTGTCCGCCAGCGTTGTCCGCTCTGTTACTACACTTTGCGTTCCCACTCGTCGACGCTCCACGTCAGCTTCCGCAGACTTCTGCTTCTCCTCGTTGTGCCACTCCGTACAGAAGTGCAATACCGCAGCCTTTATAAGATACTGCTGACCATGATCCTATTGCAAACAGGTACAAGGCACGGGCTGGTGGAGGCATGGGACTACCCTCTCTGCCAGACCCAAGTAGGAGTAGGATAGGGTAGAGTAGGAGGCAGAGGGTCAGGGGAGAGTGTGGTGCCTCTCCCCTGGCCCTCGCCTTTTTCTCACTTTTTGGAACATACTATCCTCTCATGTCCATTTCCCAACAATCCCCCCAGTATGTTCCAATATCCCTAGTATCCTACAAACGAAACAGCAAGAAAATTAACGAACAGGAAAAACGTGCTCCTTTGCACTGTGAGTACTACTTCTGCATTCTGAGCTCCCCCCACATGAAGTTCAATTTTTTTTTTTGTGTATTCCACGCTCACTTGTCCGTCATCCTCACCACCACGGTCTCATGCTTCATAGTGAGTGAGCCGGGTTTATATGGAAGTGACGCTCACTTTCCCTCACGTGTTGTGTGACCCACAGTCAGAGACAGACATTCTCCCTGTCCAGATCCTCGCATTGGGTGGACAGGGTTACAAGGGTCATTCGCATACTCATTCAAGTAGCAGCCCGATGCCACTGCACAGTGCATCATGCTGCCGGTGATCCAGCGCTTTGGTGAAGATGTCTGCGACCTGATGTTTTGTCCCAACAAATTCGAGCTGGACTTCTCCCTCACCCACAGCGTCACGGACGTAGTGATACTGTCGCTTGACATGTTTCGTTCTGTCATGTAACACAGGATCCTCGCTGAGAGCTATAGTTCCCTGATTGTCGCAGTAGATGATCGTGGGCTCCATTTGATTGAAACCAAGTTCTTCAAGTAGCATCCTGATCCAAACTGCTTCCCTTGTAGCTTCACTGGCGGCAATGTACTCTACCTCTGTTGATGAGAGTGCAACCACGGATTGTTTCTTCGAGCGCCAGCTGACAGGACCGCCGCTGAGAAGAAAAACATATCCTGAGGTGGATTTGCTTGTGGTCTTGTCTCCTGACAAGTCGGCGTCACAGAAACCGACAAGGCGCACACTGTCTTGTGGACTGTAACGGATTTTGTGTTCAGCATTACCCTTGAGGTACTTGATGCAGCGCTTGGCAGCAACGACATGATCTTTCGTAGGATTCTTGCAGCCCTGGCTGAGAAGGCCAACTGCATAGGAGAGATCAGGTCTGGTGCCCACACTTGCGTACATCAGAGAGCCCACCAAGCTCGGAAACAACCGAGTGTCACTGGGGTCCGCAAGAAGGTCCACAGTAGCTGGTCGAGTCAAACCGTGATCCACTGTCAGTGGAGTGTGAGTGGGGTGTGGTTGCCCCAACCCAAACTTGTCAGCCATGCGAGTGATGTATGTGCTCTGCGAGAGAGTCACTTCAGAGGGGTTGCGGCTGTGTTGAATCTGAATGCCCAGATAAAATTTCAGGGGGCCCATGTCGCTCATTTCAAAGGTAGTAGACAGTGCGCCTTTGAAGTTGGTGATGTCAGGGAGAGAGCGGCCAAAGAGGATCAAGTCGTCCACGTAAAGGATCACGCCGAGGTTGTGAAGTCCATCCTTGTAATATACTGAGTGGTCGGCATGGAGACGCTTGAGGCCCTGACCGACGAAGAACTCATGAATGCGCTTGTTCCATTGGCGGGGTGCCTGCTTGAGGCCGTAGAGGGCTTTGAGCAGACGACAGACCTTCTTCTCCCCCCCCGGCTGCACAAAGCCTTCCGGCTGTGTCATGTAGACTTCTTCTTCCAGATCACCGTTGAGAAAAGCCGATTTAACGTCCATTTGATGGAGGTACCACCCCTCCTGAGCGGCAAGCACCAACATGATCCGGATGGACGAATATTTGGCAACAGGGGCAAACGTGTCGCTGTAGTTGACCCCTTGAACCTGGCTGTAGCCACGAGCCACCAGGCGGGCTTTGAATCTGTCAATAGCACCATGCTCATTCAGCTTAGTTTTGAAGATCCACTTGCAGGTGACAACGGGGGCGCCGGGAGGCAGGTCAACAAGTTCCCAGGTGCGCTGCTTCTGCAGTTGTTCAAATTCACTGACAGCAGCTGCATGCCAGTCAGCGGCTTCAGGACGGGTCATGGCGTCGGTGTAGCGGACAGGGTCAACCACTGGAGTGACAAAAGCAACGTCGAGAGAAAAAGTGGGTGGAGATGAGGCAGATGAAGAAGGAGTCAAAGACGGTGAAGCAGGAGCGGGAGGTGAAGCCTTGTTGGTCGTAGCACCACCAAAGACTGCAGCAAGTGCCTGGAGACCCCGCTGACGGGCGGAGCGACGCGGGGGTGCAGAGGGATCCCAGTGGGAAGGGTAATTCCGGCGGTATTTGTGCGGTGGCGGTGGTGGCGGAGGCGGCACCTCAGGAACAGGTGGTGCATCCACGACTGGAACCTCAGCAGCAGGGATAATCGGAGGAAGGACTCCAGCATGGTCATCAAAGCCAGGATCCACTGGGTGTTGTGGAGGGAGACCTGGTTGGGAGTCCAAAGAGATGATGTGAAGTTGCGGAAGGCCTTGTTCAGTTGCAGTGCGATCCTGGAGAGTTTCATCAAACGTAGCACTGCGGCTGCTGACGATGCACTTCGCAATAGGGTCCCAAATGCGGTAGGCCTGGCTGGTGTCAGAATAACCAACCAGAACTCCTTTCTTGGTATGAGAGCCAAGTTTGTCACGGGCAGCTGGGGTGACCCAGGCATAGGCAGTTCTGCCAAAGACTTTGAGGTGACCGATGTTTGGTGGATGTCCATGCCAGGCTTCATATGGTGTCTTGTGATTGTTAAGGCGCTTGCATGGGAGGCGGTTGAGAAGATAACCTGCAGTGTTGACGGCTTCAGCCCAGAAGCCTGTCGGGAGACCAGCTGCATGCAGCATGGATCTGGCCTTTTCAAGGAGTGTTCTGTTCATGCGTTCTGCACGGCCGTTCTGCTGCGGAGTGTGAGGAACTGTGCGTTGATGCTGGATGCCATGGTTGGCGTAGAACTGAGTGAGAGTGTGATTGACAAACTCTCCGCCATTGTCAGATCGCACAGCTTTCACGGTCTTGTCGGTTTCATTTTCAACACGACGGATCCACGTCATAATATGCTCTGCAGCCTCAGACTTGTGACGAACAAAATGGAGCCACACGTGATGAGTGAAGTCATCAAGGAGGACGAGAAAGTAATGCTTTCCAGCAATGGAGGAATCCTTGATGCAGCATAGATCCATGTGGACGAGATGGATTTTGTCACTTGCACGGACATCGGAGTGTGTGGGGAAGGGTGCCTGACTTTGTTTCCCTGCAAGGCAGCCTTCGCAACAGGTAGAGGTAGGAGGCTGCAAATTTCTGGGGAGAGATTCTGCGATGCCCATCTTGGACATGGAAATCAGTGTGGTGAAGCCAATGTGTCCCAGGCGCTGGTGCCACAGGTTTGTGAGGGCGTCTTGAGTGGGAGATGGTGCTGCTGATGATGTTGGTCCAGATGCTGCCAGTGCAACCTGTTGAATATTTTTGCCCCTTGTTCAAGTCTTGTACGACGGATCAGGAATGCTCTGCCCCTTGTGGAGGCATGACCCCTGGATTTGTTGTAGGGTGACTCAACTATGCTCTGTCTCGTGTGAGATATGACCTGTGAGTACACCATGTAGGTGAGTAGTTAACTTGGCCATTTTGTTGATTTGGCCAAGTGAGAGGTCATGAGTTCGATCCTGGCTCCATGCACATCTTGGTTGTTTTGGAAGCTTCCAAGAAAGAAAGTCCGTTGCTTCTGGGAAGCAACACAGCTGATCAGTCACCTTGGCACAAGGATGCTTATGTGTCAAGCCCACAGCGCAAGTCTCTTGGTGATGTGGCAGGGTCAAGCCAGTTCTCAGGAATGTGCTTTTGAGTTCTAGGACTGGACAGCCAGCTATAAAAGGACTTGTCTTGCATGCTGATCAATTAACCCTTGCTTGATGCTCTCTTGCGTATTGACNCTCAGTAGCTAACAAAGGGTTATGGGCCCACTCCTCTGGTTAGGGAAGTTTCACGCACGCAACCGCTAAGGTCACAAGCAGTGAGAGCGCCTTCGCTCTCACCCAACTTCTCTGTTTGCAGGGAAATATCAGCAGGAGGGGAATGCAACACATCTGCACCTTTCTACCTTGGGAGCTGACATCAGCCTACATCAGCCTACATCAGCCTACATCTGCTAGCAACGGCCAACGTTAACAGGGGAAGCAGTTTCCTCTTCTCACCAACAGCCTACAGCGGCCTCAAACACAGGTTCATCGGCATCAACAACAGGTTCAGCAGCTGAAGCAGTTGTAGTTGTGGGGATGGCAGGGACAGGGGAACCAAGGAATCATTCGCCCATCCTCAAGTTTGATGGAGAGGGATTTGCACTCTGGAAGTGGCAGTTTGAAATCATCATGGATGACAGAGATCTGCTAGGATATTTTGACGGAAGTATCCCAACACCAAAGGAGGAGGGTGCTGACCTTGTGGCATGGGTCAAGCTCAACAAGAAGGCTCTCGCCATTCTTGTGTCCTCCATACAACCCTCAGTCCTTTCACACATCAGCGGTTGTACGGTGGCAGCCGCGGCATACGCCAAACTCGGCAAGGTGTTTCAGTCCTCCTCACTTGCCAACCGTCTCTTCATTCTACAAAACCTCATCAGCATGAGGCTTGGTGAAGGGGAGGATGTCTCCGCCTT